>MPVS01000507.1:0-13869 GCA_001931775.1 Fomitopsis pinicola
GTTCGCTCTCCGGAAAGGCGAAGAATGGGCGAGCGGTTGGGGGACTCTGCGGTCGAAGTACCAGAGGGGTGGACGTACGTGGGATAGGGGCTCACATTCCGCAGCACTCTCGGCTGGCACCTTCGACTCAATCTTGACTTCCCTCCCCAGAGGCAGCTCCCTCCCCAGACTCGAGCACGTCTCCCGTGTCCTCTGTTTGATCAAGCGGGGCGTGATCTCCCCGTGATCTATTAAGATGATGATCAGCTACCTCTCGACAGCCTCGCGAGTGGACTTAGGGAGTGTAATCCCACTTGTCCTCGTCGTCTTTGCGCGTTTTCGCGAAGAGATCGGCACACTTATCACCTAGAGCATTGTACATAGCTCCTTTCTTGCAAACGTAGGCTCGCGCGCCATCAGACAAGTCTGTGCGAGTGAGTAGAGCTTCCCAGGCTGACGCCATGCTTTTGAAGCCTTGGTGGGTCCTCTTGAATTCTGCGTGTAATTTGTTAACCTCTTCGTTGATCCGAGCTACCTCGGCGCGGGCCCGGAACCACTGGACGCGATCCACTATTAACACGTCAGGCACCGTCACGCTACGTCGGTCAAAATACACTCACCTTCTGACTGCCAAGCTGCAGTATCGCCGGCACTGCTCCAGGGGGGAGTGACTGTCCAAATCCATGAAGGCTCGTGCCGGCTGTCTCCCTGTTCTCGCGGCTTCTGCCAGTTCCGGGATTTCAGGTCTTTTTCCATGTCGATAGCGGGCAGGCCGTCGATGCTCGTTGACCCGGAGAGCATGAGTAGGCGGTCTCGGTTGTAGTTGAACACCTCAGCGAGCAATCGTGTACGCGCAGCTGCGACGCGGACTTGCGTCTGAGCCCGGGTGTTGTCTTTCTGGCCACGGGCGTGCTTCTTCTTGTCTGCTAGGAATGCACCTTGATGGTTAAGCGATAGCTTGATCGCGGAAAGGAGGTCGTGAGCATGACCCAGGCGTATACGGTGCTCGAAAACGGCCAGGGCGCTCAGACCTAGCTCTTCGCGCTCAACAGAGGTGAAGTCCGAGGGAAGGGCAAGGGGCTCTTCCTCTGGCGTGCCGGCTTCGTCGTCATCCTGGTCGTCCACAACGCCGGCGTCGATCTCTGGAAAATCCATGTGCGGAAGCAGCGCCGCTTGCATCTCGCGCCACTTATCAAGTTCCTGACGCAGATTCCTCCGATTGTTGCTGGCGCCGCTCACCGCGGTCGCTACAGCAGCGGAACGGGACGAATGCTTCCTCCGAAGCTCGTACCTAGGTTTGTTGAGAATGTTTCTACAAGAGTATGGCTACACTTACTGTTTCTGCTCGAGAGCGAGGGCCGTGCGAAAATAGTTCGTTGTGCCCAGGGGTACTTTGTCTGCAGCGGCCGTAGCGAAAGTGGAACCGGGCTGTATCTCTAAAGCAGCCAGTTCCTCGTAAGCTTTACCCGCGCTAGGCACTGTGTTTAATCAGCAAAGGTATGGCGACAGACACTTGTAGTGCAGTACCTTTGTTGTCGTCCAGCATATATACACTACGGAACGTACTCGCCCTGCTGCGAGACTTCTTCATGCGTTTCCGCCCACCTCCTTTCGACAGCGCGGCGATCCGCTCATCTATGCCCACCGCAGCGCGGGCCCATCCTTGGCTGGCCTCCATCTTCTCCCAGACTGCAGCACTGTCGCCCGCAACCTGCGTCAGCGCGTCATAGACGGTGATCTTCTGTTCTTGGAGAACGAATGCTTCCTTGAGTTTGCGCGCGAGGAAGGTCGCTACCAACAGAACCAATCAGTACATTTGGCATCGAACGCGAGAGCACAACGTACCGGCCCCTTCCATCTTACACCAATTCCAGTAGTTATGGATCATGTTGAGGGCATCGTGGCGATGCCCGGAACTCATTTCGCGTGTGCTGAGTCCAACTTGATTGTGTTCGGCCCATGGATGTTCTACACTCTCCCCGTGTGACAGCCCAGCGCCCCAAGCGTAGCAGAGCGCCAGGACGATCTGACAAATCTCCTTGTGGGCGAGGGCGTGGAGCTTCGGTAACAGCAGTTGCATGCGGTCGAGCAGCGGTACTAGGTGAGGGTAACGACCTTCGAAGCGTTTGCGTAGATTCACCCCGTAGATGCATGCGACGTCGTATGTAAAGATGAAGTGTAGCACCTCATCCAGGCCGCGCAGAGCACCGGAGAGAGCTAAGTCCATGTGACCATATCTGAGGTGCCGTCTTGTCATTCCAGGCCCTTCACACGACGTCAATTGTAGGGACGTACCTTTCCCCTTTCTGCAAGTCCACTATGGCCTGCGGGCGGAAGCAGCCATGGCGGATACATATGACAGCGACCACTCCACTGACATCGAGGTTGCGGAATTTGCCGGGCCGCTGTGCCCTTCCGACTTTGAATCCACTGCAGGTTTCGGGCTTCCAGCTATTAGCGAACGGCGAGGCGGGGCGTTGGCGCACGGGAACATACCGGATCTTCAACATCTACACTCTCCAGGTATCCCTTCATCGTCTCGCTATCAACGAAATAGCCAAGGCCTTCAGAGAGACTTTTGTCCTCGGGGTCGTCGCGTTTCGTCTTCTTTTGCAATCCGTGGTTGCCGTCGCCACCCAGCTCGCACGCATGTATGTATCTGCAACCCTAGTTTAGCTGATATCGCCGTGTTTCGACTGGAAGCTCACGCAAGCTCCGAGGGAGTCTCCTTCCAATTTGCCGGCATGTTGAAGCCCGGCCATGGACACGCGAAGCATGGGACAGTCATGGTGGTCGGACGGTTAGGAAGCATTAGGCCGTGATGTACGCCAGCTCGTTTCACGGCGGTGAGGTGCTGCCACAGGCGGCCGACAACGTTGAGCTCTCGATAGCGGTTCTACATCAACGGTCAGCTGGCCTCTCCGACGTGCCAGTGGCCACGCTCACCTTCACGGCACGCGTGCCAGTGTTATCCGTCAGTCTATGCAGCGCTTCGAAGAAGTCATATGCGCTCTTCTTGGATGTCAGGAAGTGAAGGTCCCATTGGCGCAGCAACTCGAATGTGAACGCGCTCTCGGGACGTTCGAGTGTGGCGGGGAATAAGCCCGCGCGGAGTAGCTGAGATACGGTGTTGTGCTTGGCCTGACAGCAACACTCTTGTACGTATACACGGTGCACGCCGTTGGTGTGAGTGAGTGTGTACTTGATCGGCCGATCGGTCGCGCGTAGGGCCGTGCAGGGCAACCCTTGGTGGCCGAGGTAAAGAATCAGCCCTAGTTCGGACAGGTCTCGTTTCTCCAAGCAGCGCCCGTTGGACACCTCGACCCAGTGAAAGGGCAGCAGGCGGTGCGACTGGACGAGGCAGTCAGGGCACTGAAACCAGCCCTGCACGCATTCACGGCAGCGCGTTGTTGCGGCTGCTCGGCCACAAGCACATTGAAGGTGTTCGTCAGGCGGAGCTTCAGCTGCAAGGATGTCTTCGAGGATGTCTCGGAAGCGAGGTTTCCAGGCTTCAAGAACCTTCGATACTCCCGACTGAATGGCCTCGTGAGCGATGGCACGACAACGAAGAGGGTCATAAGCAGAAAGCAGTACCTTCACTGTCCGTTTCGTGGACTGCTCCTTTCCTGCTCCCTCGGCGTCCTCGACTAGCGTTTCCAGCGGTAGTGACCGCTCCGCGGCGGGCGACGATGGGGCGGGTTCGACACCAGGGCTCGCTACTCGTGCACGTTTAGGTGCAGGTGGTTGGACCGCTTGATGACGAACGGGAGACGCGAACTGAGGGCGGCCGTTGCCCGTAAAAGTGACCGCTTGCGAGGTACCAAGGTGCAGTGGGGTGATGTGTTCGATGTGCACAAACGTTCGCTTCGTGCGCCGTCGTCTGGGAGTGCTCATTGATGACGGGGAGGTGGGCGCTGCGGCTGCCCCTCGTACAGGCGATGACAACCGGGGTCGTAGTATTCGAGGAGAAGGTAACTTAAGCTTCAGTCAGGACAACGGGCTACCGAGATGCGTACAAGCTACTCAGCCGTCTGCACTATGTTTGGTTCTCACTATGCTATGTCTGTACTTCGGCGCCGACCGGGCGGGAAAGCGGCGTTGCGCCGTGTACGGCGCGAGCGTTGGGAACCACTAGCCATCACTCATGTCCTTCGCCGCATATTCTCTCGGCTAGGGTTTGGCGGCGATACGTCAACGCCAGCTTTGATGTGGGTGTACAGAGCCTCGAAATCTGCAGATTGAGTGAGGACGATCGCACTAGAACGTCAAGCAGATGAAACATACGCGTGGTCGAGCCGGTGCGGACTGGCTTGCGCAATCTTGATGACGAGTGAGTCGTCCATCAGCCAGATATTGCGGGGCCGGCGGAGACGAGAACGTGCATCAGTTGCTATTGACGACCGTCGCGGAAGCAGAGGCGGGGACGTCAGCAGATACCACTCAATTAGCGTGAGCGTACTTACCGATATATCCATAGCCAGCGTTCGATCTCTGCGCAGCAGCCGGAATGTATCTATTGCCCTCCCACGCAGCCTGTGTTTCATGTCGACCCGACGAGCTTACAGCGTGCATGCAGCCCACGCTTGGCTAAGCTGACAGTCAATTCTAGACCCATAAATCGAACCTCTCGATGCTTACCGTAACAACGTCTCGACCACGCCGTCCAGGCGTTCCAATGCTTTGCTCGGATTCCAGACTGTCATCGGCTGATATGAGCAATGAGAAGTTGTACAGGGATGATGCATGCTCACTTCAAGCGTCCCATGAATGCAACCGCGGTCGTTCCATGGCGGCTTCGTACCGATGCGCTAACAAGTCGTATGTCGTGTAAGAAACAGCGAGAGTACGAAGGGGCACGTACTGGGTGAAATGGACGCCAGTTCGGTTCCTCCAAGTCGGCCAGGCGGTGGCGGCAACAGTCGATACGCCCAGCTTGTACTGTCGAATTCGCAGCAACACCTCAACCGCGGGAGACCCCACGGGAGCGTGTTGTGCCCAGACGGGGCGAGAGTGGCTGTATAGCCCTCTCGCACACGCGTCGCTTGAGGGAGTGGAAGAGGCAAGCAGAGACGAAGAGATTAAGCAGCGGATGAGCGGGTCGGCAGTTGGGATTAGTGTTTGCATGGAGAGATCAGAGCGGTTGCGTTTACTCGGCACGTGACTGAACAAATTCCCACAGTTCGTCTCAACCAGTGGCTAATCCTCTGCGCCTCTCCTTCACTCTCGAACGGATTATCCCCACACTGCCGCTTCCTCCGTCGAAGACCTCAGCAATACCGGACGTCTCCCCCATAATAGAGCGGCGCGACCAAGGGTATACACCCGAAGTTGCTCCTCTTCCCTGGCTGTGTGCGCGCGGAAGGGTTACCTCCCGTCGCCCAGCTTCCTCGACACCGCTCCTCGCAAGGTCGTGCCCCAGGGTGGACCAACACCGGATCCATAGAGGTGTGTTTCCACCGTGGCTCGCGCGGTATCCTGACCTTTGGCTACTAGTTCTCAGGACAGGTTCGACCACTCGCTAAAGCCCAGGCTAAGCTCACAACGCCTCTGTATGTCACACGTTTCGCCCACTTTCGTTTTACTCATCTTTTTACAGAATATACATCGACAGCCTTGCAATATGTGCGACTTCGCGTCGGCAGTCGGAATGCCGGGAGGGTCTACGCGAGATATGGGTGTTGCCAGCGCTCAGGAGCCGACGAACAGTGGCGATGGCTCGCACCTGTTGCCAAATGACGCGTCGCAGGCCCTCCAACGCTTGACAGAGCCAAGCGCGGAGGAGCTTCACCTGCGTGAGACGCCGGAATTGTTCCAGGGTGCGCGCCGAGTCATCTGCTTTGCCTCGCAACGGCTAATGAACAAACAGGCACTAGTTTCCGGTGGTCGGACGGCCGAATTGCGGCGGAGTGGAAAATGGATAGGCGGGCAATCGTGACCACTGCGAACGCCTCCTGGATGCCGGAGTTTCCGGTTGCTGCCTCAGAGGAGAGTGGTACGCGAGTGGACGGTCGGTGGGGCCCGCAGGAGTACACGGTCTGGCCCCAGTTGTATCACCCGTGCGTGGTTCATCATTGTTGTATTCCTCTCAAAGGCGACGCACGCCCAGTCTTGCACTTCGACGCCTCGGCTTTGTGGGACAAGTTCACGGCTGAGGATTGGGAATGGGATGCCAATTGTGGCGTCCCGGATCTTGGTCTTCTCAACGCGGCCCGCCTTCGTGGGCTCGCCAACTGCGCTACGTCGGTCATCGAACGATTCAAGGCCTGCGGTACTAGTGACAACGACCGGACTTTCGGGTCGCATCTCGCGGCGACTATCCGCCAAGGTATCGACCGACTCCGGGTTCTACCTACCTGGAGAACCCACACCCTCGCCCTAGCCGCGCACGTCCAACGTCTCTCGCTAGAGATATGCGGCCTGATTGTCCTGTACGACGTCCTGCAGCCTCGCATCAGGGACACTGCATACATTGCCAAAAGAGCTCTTCCCGTACGCGGCGCGTTCACGTCCGATGCCGGCACTGCCCAGGGCCTCCACCGCCTAGGGATACCGGTGTGGTTTATCCAGCCGCTAACTGCCCGGGTTCGCGTCCTCAAAGTCGTCACCCCTACCCCGATCTCGTCGGTGCTGAGCGAGGAGTTCTCTCTGCCGAGACTACCCTGGGGCACCGCAGCTCTCGGCAGTCTTGTCCAGCACCCTGGCGCGTGGCCCTTCAAGATGCAAGAAGAAGCCCTTAAGTCTTTGTTAGACGCAACACTCCCGCCTCTTCCCACTGACGACCCGAAAGAGCCTGATGCGCCCCCCTCGAAACGATCGTGCATCTCGAACGACAAACCTAATCTACCCGGCAAATCTAGCCACACCCAGCGTCGGCCGACGCATCGTGGCACGCGTAGCGCTGCGCCCACGACGGCGGCACCCCATCCCTCGCTTCGGTACCGCCCAGACGACTTTGGCGAGATGCCATCGCTATGGACGGATGCGCTCTCCGTCGTTGGCACGCTGCCGACTCCCGCGCTCTCGTCGGCGTACTTCTGGCCGCCGCCGTTCCTGTTTCAGGGGGCAGGCCAGAAGGGCGACCGATATTTCCACAACTACGTGCGGATCAGGTCGTTCTGCCGACAACGACTATTGGATCCGACAGTCGGGGCGAGCCCTCTACGGATCCCCCAGTGGCGCGACGCCCTTTGGGGAGATTACCGGGTGGATGAAGAGCCGACGACAGGTTCCTTGACGGGCGCCGGCAAAGAACACCGGCAAATCCAGCAGAACATCCGCTCGTTGTTCTCAAGGACTGCGGGGTTGAGGTCTTACGACGCCGACGCGACGGTGCAGTGGGGCGGTGATACCCACAGCCTCGGAACATTGAAGGACGCTGGTATCCACGCGCAGATTTTGTGGGAGATTCACGAGGTCAGTTGGCGCAGCGAGTTGCTGGCGCTCGATGCTGCATTGACAGGATCACGCGAATGGGCGACTCTCCAACGTTGGGAGCGAGAGCATGTAGTCGCTGCAGTGTTCGCAGATGGAACCGGTCTGCGCGTCGTACCGGACTGGGAGGGCGGCGAGAGACCGATTGCAAACTGGGCCGCCCCACCGCAATCGGGCTGGGATGCGGGTCGGCGTAGTTATCGCGAGCTCGTTCGTGTCATGGCACGATGGCCGGGACTTCCGGATGAGCTGCGGATTTTGCCTGAGAGCCTGGTCATGCTTGAACCCGATGTATTGTCGCGTCTTGAGCTCGTCGTGCTCAAATTTTACGTTTCCTCATTTGTACGTGTATTCCATCGTCTACCGATCGCTCCTGCTGTACTCCCCTCGGGTTGGTTGTGACATTTGTAACGTACGCGCTGTGTGTGTCTCGGACTCAACTAATGTATTATTGTCATGTCGCTTTGAGCGCGCCGTGACAAAACGTAGAATATGCTTATTCTAACGTTGTTTTACAGGACAAAACGTGGATATAGGGTATGTATCGGGAATATATAGGAATATATAAGGACCAGTACACTCTCGTGAAGCTCTAGGATTGTCGCGCCTTGCTCAACATGCCCACCCTTCGCCAGCAGGTCAAAGCGCTCATCGACTCCAGTGTCCCGCCACTGCGAACGCTCGCCCGAGATTTGGAGCCGTGCCTGACCTTACCGGGTGTCCGACACCTCCCAGTCGTCGGTGTAAGGCCGGGCCTCACTCTGGGCAAGATCTACGGGATTGTAAGTCGACCCCAGACCTCTTACTCAGTTACTGACGAATGGTTGCGCAGTGTACTCTACCTATCGGGCACGAGTGTGGCAACCACAAGAGGCTCTCCCCCGTCCAGCTTGCTCCCAATCGGCTCCGAATCCTTCGTGAGCGCGTCGCAGCTCTCAACGGCCCCGGTCTTCAAGACGAGTTTGTAGCCGCGCACATGACCGAGCACGCCGATGGGCCGCAGCCTGCCCCGGGTTGTCCCCATCTCCACACAGCGGTGGTAGACGTCCTAGTCTACATACAGGTAAATCCGGATGACCCTCGTTTGACCAAATGCAGGACTGATACATCAATAGGATGGTGAACCCCCGATCTTGCTCACGTTGGAAGCTATCGTGCGCGGCAAACTACTCGAATTCGTCTTCCAGCAGGACATCACCCGCGACATCCTTGCGGTCAATCGCGCGGTCACCTACGAGTCGTACAATCTACGTCTCCGCCAATTCGTCGCGTATCCCCGCCCGTACGACAAGCGCTACATCTTTCCTGGCGACGTGCTCGTATACCGCAGGTCGGACGTCCAGAATTGTCCTCGAGTTCGACACCTCGCTCACCGCTTTGCGCCCAATGAAGTAGGAGGGGGCGATGACAGCGAGGACGAGAACGAGGATGAAGACGGCGAAGATGACAACAAGGCACCCCTTCCATCGCTCATTACACACGCGGCCTATTCGTCGGGCTATCGTGGCCCCAGTACGGACTCCGAGGACATCCCAGGCACGCCTCGCCGTTCCTTGAGGCTTAGACAGAGAGGCGCGAGCAGCGCCTCGTCGAGCTCGACACCGTGTAGGGAGGGCTCAGCCATAAGCTCCACCCTGAGTAACCCACAGGGAGGGAAGCGCAAGCGGGTGTGGGCTGCCGAGTCGTCGCAGCGCAAACGTTCTCGTACTTCAGGCGCGGTCGCTACGCACATGGTGCTCGGGAGAGATGGTGCGATCTGGGAAGTGGTAGACGAGGAGATAGAAATCAAGATGTCGAGCTAGTTACAATCTCGGCTACTACACAGTTAGCAAACCCCCACTCACAGAAAAATATTGATCTCTTGTTAAATTCGGCCGCGTACAACGGGTCCAGTTCGGACGATGGAGGTCGAGAGCGGGTGGTTTAGCCAATCAGGTCAGCCAAGCAATTGTCTTTCGACGCACGCACGCGGCTAACCCAGTCTCCTGAGCACCATAAAGCCGACCCCGTTTGCGGTTGATCCGCCGGACTCGCCTTCGACCTCCACCTCGTCGTATCGTTCACTCTCAACCCTCCCATGTCCAATTCTTCGCGTAACTCCCCTCCCTCTGAGCCGGCGGCTCCGAGTGTCGACAACGACCTCTTTTCCAACGCGACGGCCACGCAGACGCACTGGACTAAGGAGCTAACGGCTATGGCCGACCTGTATTACGAGGAATGGCGAGCTCTTCCGCAGCGTTCGTCGGAGCGGAAGGCCCTGATCGTCAAGGTCTCCGGGGAGATACAAAGTTCTCCACATTGGGACCAGACCACGAATCTCGACAAGGTAAGCTGCGACTTTGCCTGTCAGATATCGTCACTGACTGACAACGTGTTACAGGCTGTATTGCACTACTACAAGAATCGCCTGAGGAAGGAGACGAGGAACGCGAAGGAGCGCGAGCAGGGAAAGGGTACGCTAGACAACAGAGACCACGGAGGCAACGGAGACGCGCCAGGAGGGGATGACGGCGTGACCGTCCGAAGCAAGGATCTCGTAGGCCCGGGACACTGCGAAGGCGCCTCTGAACTGTGGGCGGGACTCCCCGCCAACAAACATGTCATCGAAGAAGTACTTACGGTGCGGTCGCTTCGCACATGGAGCTCGGGAGTGACTGCGCGATCTGGGAAGTGGTAGACGAGGAGATAGAGATCAAGATGTCGGGCTAGTTACAATCTCGGCTACTACACAGTTAGCGAACCCCCACTTAACGAAAAATGTCGATCACTGTTGCTAAGCGCAGCCGCGTGCAACGGGACCAGTTCGGACGAAGGAGGTCGAGACAATGGGCGGGTGGTTTAGCCAATCTGGTCAGCCAAGTGGTTGTCTTGCGACGCACGCACGCGGCTAACCCTGTCTCCTGAGCACCATAAAGCCAACCCCGTTTGCGGTTGATCCGCCGGACTAGCCTTCCACCTCCACCTCGTCGTATCGTTTTACCCCAACCCTCTCCCATGTCTGATTCTTCGCGTAGCACCTCTCCCTCTGAGCCGGCACCTCCAAGTGTCGACAACGACCTCTCTTCCAACGCGACGGCCAATACCGCCACAGCGAAGGTCAAGAACAAGAAAGCGAAGACACCGACGACGAAGACGAACTGGACTACGAAGCTAACGGCTATGGTGGACTTGCATTACGAAGAATGGCTCGCTCTTCCGCAGCGTTCGTCGGTGCGGAAGGCCCTGATCGAGAAGGTCACCGGGGAGATACAAAACTCTCCACATTGGGACCAGACCACAAATCTCAAGAAGGTCAGCTGCGACTTTGCCTGTCAGATATCGTCACTAACTCGCAATCGGCTACAGGCCGTATTCTACTACTACAAGAATCGTCTCGCGAACGAGACGAGGGACGCGAAGAAGCGCGAGCAGGAAAACGGTTCGCTAGACAACCGAGACAACAGGGACGCGCCAGGAGGGGATGACGGCGTGACCCTCCGAAGCAAGGATCTCGTAGGCCCGGGACGCTCCAAAGGCGCCTCTGAACTGTGGGCCGAAGTCCCCGCCAACAAACTGGTCATCGAAGAAGTGCTGAAGGAGATGAACGTGCAGTCGGGCGCGAAGGGACGGTGGGCGTCAGCCCGTGCAGTAGCGTTCGCCAGGGAGCCGGAGCACGTTAGGCAGAAGTGGGCTACGAAGGCGACCGAACCCCTCTCACAGGAGGAGATCACTGCGGTTGTGGAAGAGTGAGTGGTCACGACGCTTGGAAGTCGCGTACTAACAAAGTTGTCCAGGAACCGCTCAAGCTTCCTGCCGCAAATAGGCCGCCTCTTGCAGAGCACCATCGGCATCACAGAGAAGGGCGTCGGGGACGTGTCGTACTTCCTCCGCGTTGGCCTGAGAGACAGGAATGGGGAAGTGCGTGCATTCACGTACGAACATAGTGTTTCGCTGGTCGCCCCGATATTGACGTCATGGTAGCATATCTGCCGGTGCTCGTGCTGGCAGCCAAAACTTTCCTCAATTTACCGGTGGGCTTGCCACTGAGGGTGCAGAGTGGTTGGCGTTCTTGGACAAGGCACTTCGTGAGTGGTATCGAAATGCACCAGTCGCGCAACTAACGGAAACGAGCGACTCGCAGCTAGGCCGGTGATCGGGTTAGAGGACGGGATTACATACGAAGACGGATATCCCATTCTACCGCCGTTCAATGCCGCCTGGGGTCTCAATGTCATACATAGGAAGATCATAGTGTTCTTTCGAGCGTGTTGGGGTGAGTTAACTTTCGCCTACTAATACCTACTGTTCACTCATACATCGAAAACCCACAGAAAACGCCCACAAAGCGGTGCGCCCTGTGCCGCTGCTCACCACGAAGGCAATCAAGGCCGAGCTTCTTGCTCACTCGTGGCCAGTACCAGACTTCCCTGGTGAGACCTCGTCTTCGGACATCACGGAACCAGAGCAACTCGCCCAGCTATCTATGCTATGGGCCAAGATACTGCGGGAGCAGCGGACGCCACAACGCTTTGCATTCGATGACATCAGCACTGAAGGTACGGTCATGTTGGGCCTACGTCATGTGTTATAGTGCTGAGAAGCACCTCCAGACTCTATCATTGTTACGAGCGGCGGCGATGAAGTCGTGCCTACGGGCGGTGTCACTAACGTTGATCGTAACGATGATGGAGCACCCTACAGAACAGATGATGAAGACGAGGAGAGTGGACAAGATGAAGACGAGAATGGAGATGACGGGGATGAAGATGAAGACGAGCAAGCAGAGGACAGGGACGAAGACAAGCAGGGAGAGAACGTGGATGAAGATAAGCAGGGAGAGGACGTGGATGAAGATAAGCAGGGAGAGGACGTGGATGAAGACACCCCGGAGGATGCGGAGACTACATTACCCGCCGCTCGCAATGTGGAGGGTCAGCGCGAGATCACAGCCACTGGCGTGACCCTCCCCGGCAGTGCTCCTACACGCCCTGAGGACGACGGTGCACGTGAGGAGGTGCAACGACTCGAAGGTGCGATGTTGTCTTGTATCACTAAGCCAGCTGACTGACGATGTTTGCTTAGCTACCCCTGTGGTGGCCACGTCCACGCAAGCGAAGCCGGACGTTATGATGGTGGACACGAGCAATGAGGACAAGGCGCCGTCGAAGAAGAAACACAAAGCGACGACTCAGACGCAAGCGATGTCCGACGTCAAGACGGTGGACAGTGGCACTGACGACAAGCCCCCGAACAAGAAACGCAAAGCAAAGAGTCAGACGCCAGCAATGCCGGACGTTACGACGGGGTACAGCGGCGACAACGACACGGCGCCGTCGAAGAAGAAACGCAAAGCAACTACTCAGGATGTTGACGGCGATGCCCCACAGTACGTATGACGTGAAGTCGCACTTTGAAGAGGACCTCATCGTTCATTGCAGAGCTGTTGAAAAACGTCGGAGCACTAGGCTCTCGGGTGAAGCAGAGACTACGAAGCCGGCACATCAACAAGTTCGGAAGTCAGCGCGCCAGGCTACCTCTGTTGCCTCGTGAGTGCTTAACCAGTTGGCCGTTTGATGCTCTCACTGAATGGTCGTGCTTAGGACCAGCCGAGGTGGTAAACCGAAGAGCAAAGGACGCGGCTGATCGTTGCGTCAATGTCTGCGGGAAATCATGTACGAGATGGCCGGTAGAACTTCGTCGATAGAGTTAGAGTTGGTCGGTACCTGGATTAACATGGCATAATCTCCGAGCGATTACGACCCCGAGCCTCCTCGCGTGTATATCAACGTCAACCCCCGAAGACCACGATGATGATCAACATGTCGGCGAGCTTCGCTGCACGTCCGTCAATGTCGCCCGTGAAGCCCACGCCCATGCCCGTCGAGACCAGCGCGGCCTACCCCAGTCCACCGTCGAGTCCTGACATGACTGAATCCCTCGAGCAGACGTACTCGACGTCGACCAGTCCCGCTTCGTCCGCATCACCGTCGACGCCGCCTGGTTTCGTCGACGCGAACATCGGGATGGAACGCCGCGAGCCATCGAGCAAGAATGGGACATCGCTCTCGTGCTGCTGCTGCTGCCGCCGCCTAATGTGACGAGCATGTCGCGAGCCAGTGCTCGAATACGTGCGTGTCTGTGCCCGCCGCGAGACGACCGACAATACCGGCGCGGAGCGGTGCAGTGAAGAATGTATCGTCGATCAAGGCGTCGGACTAGTAAATAAGCCCAACGCCGTGAGGGGGCTACCTCGCGGAGGGCCTCGATGTATACTGCTGTGCTTGCTTGCGCGCGCGGCCCTCGTCGCTGCCTGCCGGACTTGGTCACTGCACTCTGTAGCCGCATCTACCCTCTTGCTGCACCTCCCGCCGCATCTCCCCGCATCTGGTTCGTGGCTGCCAGGCAACGATCACTGCTCACCGTTTGGCCTTGCATCGCACTATGACCCCCCCTCCTACGCCCGCTGCCGCCGCGCGACTT
>MPVS01000508.1:0-22567 GCA_001931775.1 Fomitopsis pinicola
GTGCTGCTGCCGGTCCCAGTCAATAGACGGCGGTGAAGCGTGGAGAAGAAGCTGTACAGGCAGGAGATTCATGTCTGGGGGTGGGAATTCATTGGCTGACCTGAACCTACAGATGGGTGTATAAGGCCACTCGTTCCTCTGGTATCCTCGTCGTTCCTGGCTGGACTCTGGCCGCGTGGACCCTTGTGCTTTACTGTAAGTGTGTTGACCACCATATACCACATTGCTACTGTTCTATCGACGGTGGTTCAACACATCCTATGTAAAGTACTGCTCCCTCCTGTATCCTCGTTGGCTTCTTATCCTGTATTCTTACTGTACAATGCATGCTATGATTTGTTTGCTATGTAATGTGCCCCCCCCTGCAGCGCCCTGGCGGAACCAGAATTCCCCCGGCGGGCCCATTAGCCCCACTTATAAACACTTGCTGAGTAATTGAAGAGGTTAAAAAAGCTATGGGAAACCTTTCAGAGCCCACCCCTTATGAGAGCTGTGGGAATATACTTTCTGTGTGATGAAAGAGCCTAGAAGAGCGCATGATGCAGGTATGACGGTGCCAGCTTGACAGCACTCTTCAGATGCTTAGTGGTGGAAGCTTTGCGCTCTTCAAGGAAAAACACATCTTTTCAACGGTTCGGGCTTCTTCGAAGTGGCGGACTTGTCTTGGGGATGTTAGGCGCTCGACTTTGGCTCTTTGGCTGTTTTTAACGCTCTATAAGTCCCTTAGAGCCTTAAATAAAGGTTGAGCAGGACAGGCGGTTTTTCCTGATGTGGGACTGAGTCAAGACCAGTCAGGACCAGTCAGAACTGCATGTCTAGTTGCAACAGGTCTGGACTGGTCTCTGAGCGCAACTGGACTGCTAAGGACTGGTCCCAATCAGTCCAGTCCTGGTCCCATGCTTTTGGGGGTTGGTCTGGGACCAGTCCTGGTCCTGGTCCTTGCCTAAAAAGGCAATAAAACCGGACTGGACCGGACTTTTAAACACTACCGAATGCCTATCTTGGTTAGCGAGGGCCGAGCGGCCCTCATCATCGCAAGTAGTTCGTGGCGATCACGAATCAAGCCTGGACCCCTGGGCCCCACAGTACTACCTTCCCTGATCTCCAGTGTATGAACATGCGGGAACAAACGTAACACATTCTCCAAGGTCAACTAGACGCTATGGTCAGCCTGGGCATGAAGAGCATTAGAAGCCAACTTACTAAGAAAGGATGCCCAAATGCACATGCATCCGTGGCGTCGAAAACATTTTGAGTGATCTCGAAGGTACGCAAGGAAGGATACTGAAGTTGCGAGATCTCCTCGGGGACCGCCTCGGACCGCCTCGGAAGTCGGCCCCACTCTTTACCATCGAGGGCGATAGACGGAGGAAACGAGATGACGACGCGGGAGAGCCATTCCATGTCGGAAATCTCGCGCAGTACTATTGCGAGAGACTTCTCGAATGGATACTGAGGGCAGACAATGTCGGCGTAGATCTCCAAGCTAAGGAGGCTAGCAGATGTGCCCCAGCGCGAGGTGCCTACGAGATGGGATACGTAAGAAAGCGGTGCGCGAAGCGACGACAGCCGGCACAAGGCACGGTGGCGCTTTGGGGCGCGCAAAGCGGAAGTGGTGAGCGGTGTGCGCAACTCCGGGTCGGTACGTGCGCCGATATCCAAGCACTCGAGCGCGGGGTGGCGCTCAAGGAAGTCCGACAGAGTGTACAGAGATAGGGAACCTTCGATTGTGAGGTGACAGAGCGATGGGATCGTCATGCACGATAACAGATGAGACCACGACCCTATGTCCGGCTGTGCCTTGAGGATGAGGTGCTTGATGAGCGACCCGTTGATGACCTCGAGCGTCCATGGGAAAAACATCGCGTCAAACAGGAATGGGGTGTCGGGCTGGAACCTCTTGAGGCGAGGAAAAAGGAGACGGCCTCTGGCATCGGCAGTACGTGGGGAGGATCTCTCGACAGCTTTCGAGGAGCTGGGGGACTGCTGTGTGACGTGCAGCTGCTCGACGCCCGACTTGATTATGGCCTTGAACACGGCTTTCGACAGCTGGGGTGGGGCCAGGCCTCGAAACGTGACCGTAACCGTATTGAGGCGATCCGGCCTTAAGCGTGGGCACTTGAAGAAATCTATGAGCATGTCGCAATCTGCGGCAGCCCGATCCGTCGGATCAGAGACAAAGATGATCAAACCAATCGGGACCACAAAACCCAGGTAACGGCACCAGATACCCAAAGCCTGGATAGCCCTCGAGTGATGAACAATGACCCAGCCGTCCGACACGTTTAAGCCTAGTCGCTTGAGAAGGACTGGCGTGACGATGTTGTGGAACCGCTTGCAGACGCTCGCAACGGCCCTGAGGTCGTCGATGGGAACCGCTTCGGCGATCTCGAGGAAGGTTTCAACGGGCGAGCGGTTAAGGTAGTCGACCTCAAAGAGAATCGACCTGCTCAGCTGCTGCTGAGAGAAGCGCGGGACGGAAAGGGCGCGAGGCAAGGGCGCGACATGCTGAACACTGGGGCTGCGTCGGACCAAAGGGCCCTGCAGCAGGAGGGGAGTACGACAGATCAACACGCCCTGTTGGACTGGGGGGATATGTTGAGCAAGGGGCTGGCGAATCTGTCCAGCGTGTCCGGCCTTATTTTTGTTGTGAGATGACGTGCAAGCCGTTCCAACATGACGTGCGTACCTCTCCGGGGGCACTTGCCCTTGAAGATTGAATGATGAGCGGTGACGCAGCCTATCCGTTGTTGTCAGCCATCTCAGAGATGCGAGAGGTGTAGTATCATACCATAAAAACACAATCAGTGCGTCTAGTAATACCCTCTTCTGTATCGCTTATAAAGGCACCCTAAAGGTATATTATTACACAGTGTGAGTACAAGAAGCATAAAACGTACTGGTATCATATTGGACACAGATTGCGTGGGCTGTAAGGAGCCGGTGTTGCGAGTGTTGCTGAGGTTGCTTCCCATGATTGAACACACGTCGAGAAATGCGATGCTACTAGCTGTTGGTGAATGACGAGCTGGATGCAAGAGAGACCCAACTTTTAAGCTTCCCCGCTCAGACAGACTAGAAGCAGTCTCGCAACCACGCATCCCGAAGAGGGATACAAAAAGCTTCATTGCGCATCAATACCCGCATGAGCTCCTTCCGCTCAGAGGGAGATTGACGAGGGCGCTGTCCGGAGTCAGCTTACAGAAATATGTTCCGAACAGGAGAACAAAAAGCTGAAAACACATCAATACTTGAAACACCGGGAGACGAGAGCCATATATGCGCTACCGTGTCGACTCATCAGGATTGACGCACTGCTTCTCTTTGAGGATCGGCGGATTTGACCACACAATGGGGATGATCGCATGCATGTGCTATTGTGAGGAGTCAGCCGATGCACGGGTATCAGATCTGCGTAACAACTGCAGGCCGCAACCCGATCATGTATTCGAAGCGCCAAAAGAGCGGTCACGAATCAGAGTCATAGCTCGGATTGGAAAGGCACGCATTCCTCCTCCAGCCCAGTCTCCCAGCGTGTCCCACTCGGGAAAGGCTACGCTAGCAGCTAGTGGATACACCAGTCTACGAAACTCTGTGCCTCTCCACTGCCACCCTCACCCGACCCTCCTCTGCTCATAATTACTATGGCCCCACCAAGAGTGAGGTGTCACTGCGATGTGCATAACTGTAACGGCGAACCGATCCCATACAATGAGAAGCGCATGCACGACAAGGAGCAGAAGCGAGCAGACAAATTGAAGGAACAGCAACGTCAGAGGGAAGCGCAAGAGGTGCGCATGCTCGACGAGTCAAGAGCGAATCATACTTACAGACGGTTATGTAGAAAGCCGAAGCAGACATGGATTCCTTGCTGTACAAGTTGGCATGCATGGACGTCTCTGACGACGTGCTCCAAGAGAATAACACCCAATACGACACAATGTGGGGGCGCGATATCAGTCATTCGTCAGCAGGTGCGCTATTGCGTACTGACCTTGTCATAGTACTGACTCCCAGCAACGAATCAGCTTCACCATCCCCGAGCTCCTTTCCTAGCGGTGATCCTCCGCCATTGGTGTCTGAACCAACGCCTCAACTCCTACCTGAAGCGCTGCAGCCTATATTCGCCGAACTCGAGATGCTAGACTACGCCATAAGCGAGCGCTGGTTAGCTTGCGAGAACGCCGTTACCGGCGTTCATGCCTCACCTACGAACACCGCTACGAAAGCTGTCTCAGAGACATTAGAGGAGCAATACGCGTGGTTCAAGCAGGCACGACTCACTGTCAAGTACCTTACAAGGGAGTGTTCCCATGAGGCGATCGTGCTCCTCGGCAGCGCGATGGTTGGTCGGCTGGAAGACCTGAACGTAGCGGTTGCGGGCTTGTATGAGAAGTCGTGCGGGAGGCCAATCCCTACGAGCACAGAGGTACCGCTACGTGTGATAGATACAAGTGAGTATCAACACTTCTGAGATGGACAGAACACTCACAGTAGCGCAGCCAAGTTCTTTGCGCATCCACTGACGCAAACGAACCCCCTTGTCCTGATGTCGATCTTCCTTGCGCTCGTCCTCCAAGTCGTGGGAGGCCTCTCCCGCCAGATGTGCAGCTTCACACTAAACCTCCTGAAGTCCTTCACCGCGATGGCTCTTGGGCTACATGGCCCACTCGGGTCAGTGGACGAAGAAATTCTGAAGGAGTTTCCTACAGATATACGCACAGTGCGACGCCTGTTCGACCTTGATCCTCCCGTTACTGTATACGCTGCGTGTCCTACATGCTCCATGACCTTTGCGCCAGAGTTTGATCCCGACGCTCCTGACATTCCTCGATATCCTCGACGCTGCAGCCACCGCCCGTGGCCTACAAGCGCACCGTGTAACGCACGTCTAACCAAGGACGGTGTACGCGGAGGCGAGAGCATACGCGTTCCTATCCGACCCTTCCCTGTACAGGACTTCGACATCTTCGTTGGGCGGATGCTCAGCCAACCTGGAGTCGAGGCAGCTGTCCGCGCCAGTCTGAAGGTAGCCGAGTCGGGTATGTTATGCGACATAGCGGAGGCCCAACACGTCAGGGAGTTATATGCTCGCTGGAAGACAGAAAGACCTACCTCAGACGACAACGACGACCTCCTCCTGTTGTGGTCCTGTTCCATAGACTGGTTCAACCCCTACGGCAACAAGGCCGCCGGGAAATCAGTGTCATGCGGCTCTATTGCAATGCTGTGCCTTCTCTTACCTCCTAGTTTGCGCATCAAGCCAGCCTTCGTCTACGTGAACGGGATCATCCCGCATCCCGAGCCCTCGCACGATCAGATCAACCACTTCACGCGACCCATAGTCAGCACGCTAGAGCACAACTGGAAGCAGGGGGTCTGGTACTCACGCACGTACGAGTGCCCCGGGGGTCGTCGAGTATATTCTGCGCACACATCGGATGTGAGTGACCTTCCAGGTAGTCGCAAAGGCTCGGGGCAAGCGGGACACTCTGCTCACAGATTCTGCGCTTTATGCGACCTCGCACGATCGGATATCAACAACCTGGACATTGGCACTTGGCGACTGAAGGACAACGATGAGGTTTACCGGCGGGCCATAGCGTGGCGCGATGCTCCAGACAACGCAACACGGAAGAGGCTGTACAAGCAGAACGGGGTTCGGTGGACGGAGTTCTGGCGACTACCCTACTGGGACATCACGAAGTCTGTGATCATCGACGGTATGCACTCACTATTCCTCCGCATCGTACGACACCACGTCCGCATTATTCTTGGTTTGGACCTCCCCGCCGATGACGAAGACGGCGTGTTCATTCCTGACATCGACGAGTGGACAGAGAAGGCGGTCGTCAAGTGGGAACGAAAGCTTACCGCGTCGTGTACTGCTACGCAGCTCGGAAGAGCCGCAAAAATCGTGCTCTGGGAGATTTGCCGTCGTCACGGAGTTGACATGTCTGGGATGGTATTCAAGCAGACGAAGAAGCGGGTCCTGGTAGAAACGTTACTGGTGAGCAACCCACTCAGAGCAACATGGACGACAATATAACTACCATGTTCAGCATCTCACAAACGCCTCCGACCCCCAAGAAAGGCTCATACATGCTCGAGACGATCCGGACATATTGCCCCTCGCTGACATCATTGGCGACGACATAGTAGCTGATACCGCGGCGCCCTATACGACAGGCTCTTCCGTCTCCTGCTTCACGAAAGACGACCTCGACGGTTTACGTACCGCGATAGCTAGCACAATACGACCCGCTCATTCGACTGGGCCACCGGTGGAGATCGGCACGAAGGCACATGGGAAGCTGAAGGCCGATCAG
Source organism: Fomitopsis pinicola (assembly GCA_001931775.1). Classification (NCBI taxonomy): domain Eukaryota; kingdom Fungi; phylum Basidiomycota; class Agaricomycetes; order Polyporales; family Fomitopsidaceae; genus Fomitopsis; species Fomitopsis pinicola. The sequence goes on from MPVS01000508.1 coordinate 6,330, forward strand.
TGGAAGGCAGCTATCGAGTTTGAACTGCCAGTCTACCTGATGAAAAGGTGGTATGTGTTAGATACAGCAGCTCTGAAGAGAAGAGAGAAAACGAAACACGAGCTTGCCGTATGCACGATGCGACTTGCGTGCGCGATACGACAAGGGACCTCGTACCGCACGTCGACACGACACAGAAAAGCATATGCAGCGCATATGCTTGCTTATCTTCAAGACATAAGGTGCATACGACCAGACGTATCGCTGCTACCCAGCCATCACAACGCTATGCACATCCCACGGTTCCTCAGACTCTTCGGACCCATGCCTGGGTGGTGGATGTTTCCGTTCGAGCGGGTGATCGGGCTCCTTCAGAAGGTCCAGACTAACGGAAAGATTGGTGAGAAGCACGCATAAAATCCTGACTGCATACTCACTGTGTTGCACTAGCGCAAATTGGACGAACGATGCTCGAGACATTCTGCGTGGCCGCAAACATCAAGCTATTCATGCAGCAGCAAGCATGCCCGGACACGTTGCGAGATCTGCGACCATTCGTAGACTCGGTCCTCAAACCGGATAGCAGGGGGACGCTCATGGCGCAGCTTCGTCCAGGTACTTGTGCTGAGGCTACCCTCGTAGGGGACAGCGCGGGCAAACCTATCGAATACAAAGACCTTGACGAGAGGTACTACGCGGCGATGATTGAACAACAATCTGCGATTAATGCAGACATACCTGATTGGACACCCGGAATGAGAGCGATGCTGAAGAATCGCTCTTCAGCATCGCCACACCTTCCACGGTCTCCAGTACTGCAAACACCGCGATGGAAAGGCGGGAGGCGTCGTCTTCTTCCAACCACACAGGAGCACCGACTTCGTACCTGGTGTTATACGTCAGATCTTTGCCGTTCCGTCGTCTGAGTACTCACCATCAAATCATCTCGCTCACGTACTCCTTGCCGTTCAACGTTTCCAACCGCGCCCAGACTCGACTCCCAATCCATTCCTTGACTTTACAGATTTTGGCGCCAGTATATGGTCCCGCGAGACCTCCCCCGAATACGAAATCATCCCAGTGGTGCGAGAATTCCACCACGCAATCGTCCAGGCCTGGGACGATGATACATATGTCTTGAAGTCAACGGCGACAGTCAGTTCAATTTTGTATATGATTACTACTACTGACCACTGCCGTGCACAGTCCCACTAGCGTCTCTCTCTGGGGATGCGACGCAGCCTGACGTCGTCGAACGGTTCTATTTTCGGACAGGCTGTTGTACTACTACTTTACTATTGTTACATAGAAGCGATCGCAGACGTATGCTACTGGATAGTGGGTGAGCGAAAGGAAGTTGCGCGCCGCTCGACGTAGCGCTATGGTCTAGCGGCAGTTCAGGGTAGGCTTGAATCTTCAGCAGGACGACTTGCCCTAAACTTGGTGCGGGCCATCCGCACGCTCTATTGACAGGCCTTCTCTTTTGCGTCCCCCGTCGTCTGCTGTCGTACTGTAGTATATACCAGCCGTGATTGATAAGAGGTAACTAGGATGTGATGGCACGAATCAAGGCTGCGAAACCAGGCCCTTGAAAGAGAATAAGGTTGCTACGCGCGAGTGCACCGCTGCCGATCCCGTGGTTCTATGGAACAACAGGCCGTCCGGAGTTCAGCAACATTTTTAGAGACACAACGGCGGAGAACAAGGTGCGTAGTAGGATGTCATTGTGTGGATATGTCTTGACGACGCCTGCAGCTCGAGACAATATAAACGGTGCTCGCAAAAAAGTGAGTCTCCATCGAACAAACATGACTTCTCCATCCCCTCCTCGACCGACTCGGCAGCTCATCCGACGCGAGTTCTCAACGGTTGCTCTCGCTGTCGACTTTGGTCCCGAGAAGCTCTTAGCCTGTCCCCTTAACCCTCTGGAGATGGACTTTGAACCCGAGGATGCGCTTCCGCAGCCGTACTTGGACCCTGCCTTCCAGACCGTCCCTTATGCCAACCGTCCCAAGATCCCGAAACCCAGCGGCGAGGTTGCTCGCCTCAAGCGAGGTGGGTATAACCTCGAGGAGAAGCTCGGGTGGGGTCATGAGATGTATGTGGAGATCATGGTAGGTAACGAGAGCACCGGATGAACCCACCTGCTGAACTCGTCTCAGAACAGGGCGCAGGAGCTAGTCGACACTACCATGGACGCGGTTTCGTTTGGCAAGCAACCGCTTGAGAAGGTGCAAGCAGTGTGTCGAACGGTGCGTATCCGTGATAACTTCACGTACACCCTCATCATTCATCGTACATGTCAGATGGCACAGGAACACCCCATCCTCCAGCAGTATAAGGACACTTGGCCCGTGTGCGATATGATGAGGATTTACCTGAAAAATAAAGCTCAACGCGCCCCCGAGCATCCCGAGCAGCGGTAGAACCCGCTTATCTCGCTGGTACGCCTACAGCTCTTCATCGAAGCACTCCGTTTTGAAAGTGTTATCGTGCGTGTGCACGCCTACCAGGTCGAATCATCACGTATGCATTCATATACTATGTACCCCATGTATTTACGGATCTATGACATGAATCGCCTGCCGCAACAATGAGTTACTGATCGCCATCATGTGCTGGCCGCGTGGGGATCAACCCGCGCTCGCGTTCTTATTGTCTGTGTGCGGCGATGAGGATGCTATAAGGTGCGAAGTAATCGGTGATACCTGCCCGTCGCTCACAACGCAATGGCAGCCCCACCTACTGAGGACGAGCTCGCTGTGACACTTGATGTTATTCTGGCGTCTGGCCCCAAGAATAGTTACATACGCTCACTCAAGTTGAATGTCGTACGCGCCCTCTGTGAGCGTTTAGGTCTCAAGGTTACTCCTTCAGGGCGTGCAGGAAGAGTTTTGAAGGGGGACTACGCCGGTGCCGTAGAGGCTTATGTACGTACTGTTAGTTGCCTTTGGTGCACGCTAACAGTATGGCCGCAGAGAGTCCAGCAATCAAAACACTTGACAAAACTCAGGGCGGGTAAAAGCAAGGCCAGCGGTGTGGTAGGATCCGGCGGAGCGGTGCGCGAAAGCAGAACGAAGGACAGTACTGTAGTAGCCCCGACTACAGTGGCACACGGGAGCAAGAGGAAGGCTACCGATGCCGTGAGCCCGGACTCCGCAAAACGGGCTAGGAAATTGGAACCAGTGAGTGGCTCAGACTGAAACTTGACTATTCTTGCTGCAACAGGAAGGCAGGTAGTTGCGGAGAATGACTTGGCGGTGAGATTTCAAGGGACTGCAACCTCGGCGCCGGCCTCTGTGCAACCAGTACGTGCATGTGCAGCATAACTATATGTCGTACTTACGTTGTCCCAGCAAAGTGCACCACGTAGCAAGAGGCCTGCTGCTGACGACGCCTCTGAAGCTCACGAGGACCCGAGGATCATTAAGCGCATGCGGTATCACGGTGGCCCTACGTTCGTGCTCGTTCGCTACAAGACATCAGACGCAATTCCTCCTCGGGCTTCAGCAAGTGCAGTCTCACTCGACTCGCCCCCGTCGCAAACAGCAGCCTGCGCCATCTGCCCTTCTTCGGACGTTTGCACGTCCGCACCGGCGGAGGCGCATATTTCGGACACGGTGAAGCCAGTCGTGCCCGAGCCAGTGGTCAAACCCACGCCGACAAGCGGGGCAGACATATCCACGGCCTGCGCGGACGATGCGGACGCTCGCGTATCATCTCTGCCAAAGCATCCCAAGCATAAACCCGCCGCTGCTCCCGCTGTACGTGTGATCCGCGCGGGCAGTTCGCGGCAGCCACAGAGGGAATTGGCAAAGGTCGGATTCATATTGCCCCGGCGGATAATCTTCTCACAATTCCCTAGAACGTCTGTTTCACGGTCAAGTTGTTCGCTCATGCGGATGACTGGGATGTGCTCAAATCCATCAACCTGGAACTTCCTCCGGGGGGAGACTTCGAAATCCGGCCTTTAGTGAAGCTCCTTGGGATCCATGGATGCCTTCAGGTATGCTCTGATTGTGTCTGGTTGGCTGAGACCGTTTGACCAGTGACATAGGTTATTGATCCAGCCAACTACAAGCCATTTCATTACTACAAGCCTCACTTGATTGAGCATGATGACTTAGACGAGCTGATCTGTCGTGGATGCCTGAGAGTGGTAGTAAGTCATCGGTGGCAGGCTGAGTAGGTGTTTTCTGACTGCTGTACCTGTCTAAGGAAACACACAAGTGCAAGCATTGTATCAGAGCGGCTGTGTAGTGTGGCCGTCCAATTGCATAGAACACAATATATAATGTTTCCCATAGTGTTGAAAGCTTGTGAACGGGTGATCGCCACACTACGATACAATGATCGGGCGGCCGCTAGTGAGCGGGCGGCCGAGTGGGCCACTGAGTGCCCCGATCATGTACGTCGGGCATAAATCCACGATTTCCGCTCGAAATGTCCAATGAACGTAAATCCCAGTGCATATTCTCCATTTCCGCCCTCATTTCCGCCCGCCGTAATTCTAGACTACAGGCCAGTCATATATCGTACATTTCTGGCGGGATATACAGTGAACCTATTGTCTACATTTCTGCTGGGGTTTATGACGAGCCTAGATCGTATTCTATATCCCGGATCTCGGCCTCGATTTCATCTTGTCCGAGATTTGTCACCCTATATTCTCAATGTCACCTAGTCGCATCTTCAGGATCTACGCCCGAGATCTCGCATGGTCCGATATTTCATCTTAAATGGTAACTTTATGTCCGGAAATAAGCCCGGTCTAAATCCCGCCGTACCTGTCACAATACCGGGTCGGATTTTGTGCCAATTTCAGATGTGTCGACATCAGCCCATGTCTCCGGTGCATGCTCTGTTTGACAAATATGATACACACTCATCTCAGATGATATGTATTGAAGATTTGTATGTTGGGTGATTAGTGCTTAGCCAGTCTAAGTACAAGATGTTCTCTTCTGTAAGTCAGATTACACTGCTTGATTATCATCAGGCATACATTAGATATGCACTCAACCCTGATCATTCATACTGATCACTCCACTAATCTCCATGAAGAGATAATCCTTGTGCTTAACACTGAGATTAAGTTGCATACAGGGTAATCATCACAGATCAATACACACACATGCATTCAGAACAATTTAATATTCAGCTTAGCCAAGCTGAACACCTTAATTAGCAGTATTAGCCGTCCAAGATGCAAACTCCAATGTTCATCCCATATTATTTTATTCCATCATAGCATGCCACTATCATACATAGTACTACCTGGACATACTTAACTATGATCCTACTACTGTTCTACATGCCTGAAAGATTCCTACTACTGTCCCATGCACAACCACTTTGCAGAAGTTGTATGCATTAGACAACAACTGAAGAAGCATTTGGAAAAGAATATCACCTCTCAACCAGAGCCTTTGCAGAGGCCCTGGTCTGCCTGTCTGATGCAGAGACAGGGTGGCTTGAGGTTTATTTGGACAATGATGAGACCTTCTTACCCTTCTGATTCCCATTTATGTTTGATGCACTTCTTGAGGAAATGATAACAAGTATGAGTATAGGACATGGAACATATAACACCAGGAACTTACCCATGCCCATCCAAAGCCCTTTCTGGCTTTAGTCAAGGAATTTGAAAGTTCATTGTGGTGGGCCCTCTTGGTGATGCACAAATCACCCTCATCTTCATTATTGCTGCATTGGGTCCATGCTTTTGGCACCACCTTGGGAGCCTAATGAGTGGATCTTGACATTCCACATGTCAGAACAAGGGTGAGAAAGCGCGCTGTAGACATGAAAGCTGCAGCCGGCCGTCCAAGCGGCCAGGACGTGCACAATGAACGGATTACCACACGTGTGTAGCGGTCCAGCCGACAGTGGCACTAACCGGCTGCTACACTGGAAATGGAACACCCCCGCACTTACTAAACGTACTGGCTGGGTGTGCAAATCCACGAAGCCCGGCTGGTACGTTCGAAACACAACACATGCACATGTACCCAACGTACCAGCTGGGTGTGCAAATCCACACCCCCCCACCGCTATCTGGGCTCGGCGTGGGGTCCATGAAGCAATGCCCGCTCGGCATGGGGGCTCTGAAGGTCACATGATCTTGGAGTGGGGGTCTAGGGATGGACGGACGGACCCCCACTCGGTGTTGGGCTGTGCGAACAGAATTGTTGCTCAGGGATGATCAATCAGTGTTTATCCACACGTGTAAATGCATGTCATTTGAATAGCACATGTAAAATCAAGTTCCAGCAGCATGCACATGCATAGATAGCGGGATGTACAGGATCCCTCTGTTCATGTATGACTATTTGGTCACCACATATGGCTGTAGCATACTAATCGTTTTGACTTGCTTCATCATGGAATAATACTCTGTGACTCACAGTAAATCTGTAGTACTGATTGCAAGGCAGTGTGGCACATGGCGTGCATCATACTGTGGCTGATGTGCCTGGCCACCATGTGTGACATTCTGATGAGATGAACATGTTCAATTGCAGACATGAGATATATTGGCACCTCGAAGTTCTGACCTCGCCGCCCTGCCCCCGTTCCTGCAGAGTATCCCTCTATGATGGTGCTCACAAATGCTGAAAAAACAACCTTCATCAGCTTCCTGTGCATCGTGTTTCACTCGTATGTGGCTGCACTGAAAGACAGAATTCCGATGGAGAGCATTGCAATCCCGCAGCTCATATGGAGCCCACTACCTGCCCAGCTGGTCACCTATGCGCTACATACCCATTGCCAAAGTAATGGCGAGGGCATACATGAATCTAGGTATTAGCCATTAGTGCATGTTGTGGTGCTGCATACTAGGGTCTACACCTATAGTGGATATTCCATGCACGGCTGAGGAGATCATGGCACATCGAGTTGCCATCACTCTGGAGGGCTCAAGTGCACCAGTGATTTACCGAGATCCAAATGGTGTCATTCTAGCATGGTATTGTCCTGGGGGCATTCCCGCTGTATGTGTCTCTCTGGCTATCGGGTCATTTTCTATACTTGTCTTGGAGTGGGCCATGACTGGCAGTACAATCCCTGAGGTGTTTATGAGTATATGTGCTGTGGAGTTGTCTATTCCAGTATTTCAGACCATTGTGATCTCACAAATCTATTGTGGTGTACACTTCATCATTTTGTATTGCCTCATGTGGGTTGTCTCCATACTGAATTTACATCTCACTTGACAATACTTAGTGTTAATGTACTCAGTCTCCAAAATGTCCAAACTCTGGTCAGACAACTAGCTTCATAGTATTCAAACTGGGCTTGTAACATCATTGGTACCTCACATCACACTATCTTGTTTACCCTCTATTGCATACTGAATCTTGTCCTTATGTATACCCTGTTTTGTCTCCCAAGCTCTGCACTCCTGCTGTTCCATGTGAACACTGATCTTTTCGACGTCCCTCTTACCTACTCTCAAATTGGTACATTCTGGCTCTATCCTAATCAAGGAGCCTAGAATTGACTAGGTGCATTGACAATTGCTTGGCCAAGTTCTCACCTTCAGGGTACATTTCCACACATTCCAGACCTCCATATTTTGTACCCCACAATTCCAGACTTTCCTATCCTAGACTTTCTATGCTTTCTCCAAAGTTCCTCCAGTGCATGTTTCTCACAGTTTCTGAGTTTCTTACGCTTACTGTACCTCTGCACTATTAGCAAAAGTTGAGTACTTATAGTCATTGAAAAATACAGGACTTGTTTCACAGAAGCTCTAGTAACACTGTGTATGAAAACCACACANTCTGCACTATTAGCAAAAGTTGAGTACTTATAGTCATTGAAAAATACAGGACTTGTTTCACAGAAGCTCTAGTAACACTGTGTATGAAAACCACACATAGAGTCAAACATGCAAATACTGCCACCACATGAAAGCAGCTAAACCAAGGTACTGGAATCATTTGGTTCTGCAAATCTCTTCCACTTGACTCTGACTAGATTGCTTTCCATGTTGTTACCAGCATTGGGTTTCTGCCTTCATTGTGAGGTATATTAATTTCCTGTTGCAACCTCAAAATGAAGACAGAAAATCACTACAGGCAGTAATCTCAAAATTAGATCTGAACCCGTTATCATTGACACAATCTATTGTAGCTAGCTCATCTTATGCTATGCTACATACCAAGAGCTTACTTGTCTTGGAACAATCATGATATCTTTAAGCATTTGATGCATGATTGTTATTGCAAATGATAGCCGCTTGTGGCATGATNCACTATTAGCAAAAGTTGAGTACTTATAGTCATTGAAAAATACAGGACTTGTTTCACAGAAGCTCTAGTAACACTGTGTATGAAAATCACACAGAGTCAAACTTGCAAATACTGCCACCACATTGTCAAAGTTTCAAAGAGAGCAGCTAAACCAAGGTACTGGAATCATTTGGTTCTGCAAATCTCTTCCACTTGACTCTGACTAGATTGCTTTCCATGTTGTTACCAGCATTGGGTTTCTGCCTTCATTGTGAGGTATATTTATTTCCTGGTGCAACCTCAAAATGAAGACAGAAAATCACTGCAGGCAGTAATCTCAAAATTGAATCTGAACCCGTTATCATTGACACAATACTATATCTATTGTAGCTAGCTTATGCTATGCTACATACCAAGAGCTTACTTGTCTTGGAACAATCATGATATCTTTAAGCATTTGATGAATGATTGTTATTGCAAATGATAGCCGCTTGTGGCATGATATACGTGGGAAACTTCATCCCTAAAGTGTCTTATTTTTCCGGATTTTACACACTTTTTCTGGCCATTTTAGAAGTAAAGCAAGCAGTGTGGCTGAAAATGATGGGATTACCGCATTTGGTAATATAAGCGCAGGCGGACTTGCACGCAAACGCGTCGACGCGTTTGCGTACAACTCCGCCCGCGCTTAATGGGCGCTTATTAAGCGATGTAATGCACAACTTCAAGCAGCACTATCACGGTCAGATAAAAAAATGCAATAAAATCAGAGAGAGTTCTCTTCAGCTCGTAGAACATGGCTTTTAATATAGAAGAACTCAAAATTCTCTCAACCTCAAGGATAACATTGTTCTATGCCAATTCAGTGAGGTTGAAGCCCTTGCCTCTGTGTTCACACACAAAGCTTGCTCAATCATGAAAGTGCCATACTTATGACTGTCAGCCCTTCATATCCAATGCCTGTAAGCCCATTAATATTGCTCTCATATGGTACCATACACCCCTGAAAGATGTAGCATAACAGAAAGGAACACATCTGCTAGTAGTAGGTATTCTTGCCTGTTGAGATATCTTCAGTCTATCAAAAGAGATAGATGTTGTCATATATTCAAAGATAATCACATCAGTATGCCAACATTATCAGGTGTGATTAGGCACAGTCAATCATTGACAGAGATGGCATATGTTCCTTCCAAATATTGTAACTCTTTCCCAGGAAATAAAGAAGATTTGGAGACTTTGTATAATTTATAGTTGAGCTATATCATATTGACACATCTGTAGAAGCCACAGTCACCTATGATAAGCAGCACAACCAAACCCACTCATCACTATAGTCCGTATGGATAAGTCATTGTAAATTTGTGTATGAAGTGTGTATCATTCCCACACCAAACCCCACAGTTGACATCAAACACATGACAATGCCACTATATTCTCAGGGAAACAAGAGCAACTTGGGTGAACCCATGTCAAGTCATATGCATTCCTCAATTTCCAAATGCCACTGCATCATTGGTAGGTGCCACTTTTCGAGTACATGGACAAACTTGCAGTACAATCCAGAAAGTACCTGCACCAGTGTGAACATTGTCTGTATTGCATATGAAGATGAAGTGGACTGGTGATGGTGTAGTATATTTCCAGATACAGTGATCATCATATTACTATCAAGTTGTCATAAATTGTCATAACTGCTCATGAATTTCTGATGCTCTTCCTTGGTAAGAAAATGAGTAGTGTGGGCAGAATGGTACTATAATGTTTGATAACATTCACACATAGGCACATCAATGTGGCAGACACTATGGTGCATGAGTATGCCTAGTATATCATTGGTAAGAGTGGTAGTATGGTGGACATATAAATACTACAAAAGTTTTAATGGTAGATATGCATTAGTCATATTCACATGAAAGTGCTCATGATTTTAGTCTCTCTACTCAGTGTAAAACAGAGCATACAATCAGAAATATTCAGCCATCTTCACTCGATAAAAATAACACTAGGATGGCATACCATTAACCCTGCAGAGATAACTCTGCATCGGTTTTTCCAAACTGATGCCAACCTATAGACCTGATGTGAGCATGTTGAGAGGCTGAATGTCAGACAAAGGATGCAAGGATGGAGAGAGCACTGGCATATTCATAGAGCAGAGTCACATGCTGACAATAGGTATAGATCATAATGTGGTATATCCACCATAGAGCTACAAATTGTATCCCTAAACCTGAGAATTTGTAGCCTTAGGAACCATGGGTATGCCCAACTGAAGAAGGTTTTGGCTTCAAAGTGACTTCAAAGCACAGTGAGAATGATAAGAAAGGATTTCATGGTCTAATAATGTTTTATATTGTCTCAATAGATTGACATAATTTATCAGCTGTTTTTGCGAATTTTCCGAGCTCAGAATAAAGGCATTCAGCTGCAGATTGAATATCTTCCACATTTTGAGAGCATTTTTACCTCTTTTGGCCTCATCGTTGCACAGCGCAGTCGATGACGTGGGTTTTGTCCGATCCAGCGGTGAACACCGCTGGATTGGACAAAGCCCACGTCATCGCTCGACAGTCTTCACTGCGAGCATGTGACCTTAGCCTGAAAAGAGCGAAAAATCACAATATATATTCTCAAAGACTCCTGTGTGGAAAAATTGATGGCTGTTTTGCAGTCTGGCTATGATGTTCTAGATGCTAGAAACTTGAGGTCATAGTCTTTGCACGTTGAGTCATCAGTCAGTAATAGTTACCCTTTTTGGCAACTCACCTTCCCTTTTGGGATGATATCACTCTGTGGCCAGTGTGAGCCTTAAGAAATAGGTATAAATGTTGGAAATATTGAAGTATCAGGGGACATTCATGCTCAATGATATGACATTGAGTTTGGATCTAATACCCCCCAGCTAAATGGAAAAACTGTGACTTTGCTGTAGTAGAATATTCTTGGCAAAGATTGGATATTCCCTTGCTTATCTGTTGCTTTTAGGGTGCAAGTGTGGTACATACACACTCTGCAGATCATGTAGATTACATTTCCACTTGAATCAGCCACTTTGAGTTTTCATAGGCACTTGTTGATTTTTTTGTTTTGCATTTTCTAGCTTCACTAGCCAGTTTCAATGCTCAATAAAATCACACTATACTCTCTGTAACAAGGGCTCTCAGATGCANATTTCCACTTGAATCAGCCACTTTGAGTTTTCATAGGCACTTGTTGATTTTTTTGTTTTGCATTTTCTAGCTTCACTAGCCAGTTTCAATGCTCAATAAAATCACACTATACTCTCTGTAACAAGGGGATAGTCTACGTATATGATACAATCCCGTGTTTACTTATTGGTTCTTACCATAGGACACACTGTAGTCAGTCAATGAGGCAAGAACGCCCAAGCAGCCACAGAGTGCCTGCACAATGTCACCAGTTGCCATATTGGGCACCCTGCTAAGCCGTTTCATGGGCCCTCACCCCACTACTTGAGTGCTTAACCACTGCATTTGTTTGGCACTGTTGATGCAAGTCGCGTCGTCTGGGAGTCTGAATTTTGCAACTCCGCTGAAGTGCCAATACAAATTGTTACTTATCCCCCCTTTGCTGAGCACAAAAAAGTCACGTGAGGGGTGGGAACAAACTGCCAAATTGGGCGCCTCGATAAGGCGTTTCATTCTGGCTCGTCATAAGAACGATACCTTCGTACCTCAGGGATCGTAACACTTACAGTCTCAGCAAATCGTGCTGGCGCAGGGGGACACCCTGAATCCTGTCCTTGAAAAGGAGGGCATGAAGGGAAAGCTGTGCTGGCGAAACAATCCAAACAACTATGTGGAAGAGCATCCACACAGTCGTTTTGAAAGGGGCACGATAAGCCTGTCGCCATGCTGGTATCCGCTTGGCCATGCTGTATGTCCTTCCACTCTGAATAGCACTCTCCTCATGTTTTGACATGGGATTTCAGAACTGATCACAGATTCCGAGGCCTTCCACCCATATGCGGCACGGTGCCATCGATGCTCCCACACCTCGTAATAGCCGCTATAACCTCCATTATACACCCACAGTTTCTCACGGCAGGCATGGCAATGCACACTGCTATGCTCTGCTACCATGAATCTGGGCCATAAATCACTTCATGGGCAAATCCCTACAGTGCGGTGGCAATCGTGGCAAACTGGTGCAGTATCCCCCACTACGATAAACACTCCATTGCTACCATTCCCAATCTCATCACACTCGGTGGGGATCCATCTACCACACTCACCTTGCACAAGCTCGGTGCACGTCTTGCCTATACTGGTGGTACGTTCTGTGTGTTTTCCGGTAGGCGAACTTGTCTTGGAGTCATGACTGGCAGTACAATCCCTGAGGTGTTTATCATTATATGCCAGTTTATAACATTATCAATATGCTACCTATCTCCTATGTCTGATGACTTATTGGTGGTCTTCTGTATAGAGTATCATGAGGTGTTGCACAGTCAAAATCTACATGGGGTAGAACAAGGTTAGTGTTGCAGCATACCCTTACAGCTGCAGTGTACAATATCAGATAGGTAAATCGATTGTTCTGTGATAGTGTACTTCTGTACAATCCAGATCATCAGATCCCAAATCCAGATTGTTATACTCAGTCTTACAGACTATTATAAAATTATACATAACAAATATAGCTGTGGTATGAGTGTTGTTGATGTCATGTTGTGTGCCACACCTACAAAGCTATGGTGTGGAGCAGTATTTTGGACTATTCTCTGCTTTTCCAGACTATTATGAGTTTCCAAATTTGTTATGTTTTTGCAGATTTCCTGTTGTGTACACTTCATCTTTTGTGAATTGCATCTTGTTCTTGTCTCCACACTGGATTTACATTTCACTTGACAATANACACTTCATCTTTTGTGAATTGCATCTTGTTCTTGTCTCCACACTGGATTTACATTTCACTTGACAATACTTATTGTCTTTGTACTGACTCTCCAAAGTATCCAGAGTCTGGTCAGAGAAGTCACTTCATAGTATTTGTACTGGGTTGTACTTCAAATCAAATATTGTGTTTACTCTCTCTGGCACACTCACCCTTGTCCTTATGTATACCCTCTACTTATCTTCCAAGCCCTGGGCTACTGCTGTGTAATGTGGATTCTGATCTCTTGGAGATTCCTCTACTCTTGGATTGACCTACATCTTCCATTCTAGCTCTATCCTAGTCTTCCATACCCTAGACTTGACTACATGTGTTACTGATTGCTTGGCCAAGTACTGACCTTCAGTGTACAGTTGCAGACATTCATTCTGTACCCTTGGATTCCAAAACTCCACATTTGCAGACTTTCCTATCCCCGACTTCTCCTGCTCTGCAAAGTTCCTCCAGCACATGTTTCTCACATTTTCTGAGTTTATCACTGCTAAGTGTACCTCTGCACTATTAGCAAACATTGAGTATAGTCACTGACAAATAGGGGAGTTGTTTCACAGAAGCTCCAGTGACACTGTACACACTGAACTCAAACTTGAAATACTGGCACTACATTGTAAAATTTGAAAGAGAACAGCTAAACCATATAATCATTTATTACTGCAAATCTCTTCCACTTGACTCTGACTGGATTGCCTTCCACATCATTACCTGCATTGGGTTCCTGCTGTATTGTGAGAAATATTCATCAGCTGTTGCGAGCTCACAATGAAGGTAGAAATTAATTATTATGATTGTCACATTACTATGTTTATTTTAGCTGATTAGATACAAAGAGTTGACTAAGAGGCTACTGCCACTGTGTCAAGTTGAACAATCATAATATCATCCTTATTGCAAATCACTGTGAATCATGGTAATGCACTCCATATAATGCATGATAAATGTGGGAAGCAACATTCCTCAACTTATATTATTTTCCGGATTTTACACACTTTTTGTGGCCATTCTAGAGGTAGATATAAGCAGTGTGGCTGTCAAAGTGGCTGAAAATGATGGAATTACTGCAGTTGGTTATTTAAGTGCAGGCGGACTTGTCGATGTGCTTGTGTACAACAAAGCAGGGAAAATTATATTCGGCTCATAGAATATGGCTTTTGATGTAGAACAGCTCAGAATGTTCCCAAGCTCATGGATGAAATGGTTCTAGGCCAATTCATGGGGTCAAAGCCCTTGCCTCTGCATCCACACACAAACCTTCAATCACAAAAGTGCCATAGTTATGGGTGTGAATCCTATGTATCTAGTGTCTACAAGCTCATTAAGATTGCTCTCATATGCAACCATATACCCCTGCACAATGTAACATAACAGAAAGAAACACATCAGCTGGCAGTAAGTATTCTTCCCTGCTAAGTTATCTTCAGGCTATGAGTTGTAAGATGAAAGCGATAAATGTTGCATCCATATGACAACATCATCAGTTGCAATTTGGCCTAGTCAGTCATTGACAGACTTGGCATATGTTCCTTCCAAGTGTTGTGACTCTTTCTGAGGAAACATACAACATTTGTAGACTTTGTATAGTTGAGATATATTGTATTAACACATCTTAATAAGTGACAGTCATACACATATGATTATAGTATGTATTTCCTAGCTTGTGTGGCATGTTTGAACAAAGAATGTCCAGTGAGGCACAGAGCATATCATACATGTTCATGCATCATATAAACTACATCCATTGCTAATCTACTCTAACATTGTAAAAGATGATCACATGGAACTCATATGACAGGAAATAGCTCAAGGATGTCAGCATGATGTGGTCAGAATTCATGCTAACCACCAAACAACAATGTAAAGTGAGGAGCCAAATGATAGCCAATGCATGCAAGCATTGTGACAGAAACAGTGTCCACATGGTACACATTCACATGTTGAGACATTTNAAGCATTGTGACAGAAACAGTGTCCACATGGTACACATTCACATGTTGAGACATTTATGGCATATAGGTTAGCATATGAGCTATAACTGACCTGCCACTCTGACAATCTGCAGCCCTGATAACTATAGGCACACTCAACAAAAGAATCTTCTGTATTGTTAGTCATTTCAAGGTGTTGTAGAAGATGAAATAAATTAGAACATATCAAGTCCCATTAANCTCTGACAATCTGCAGCCCTGATAACTATAGGCACACTCAACAAAAGAATCTTCTGTATTGTTAGTCATTTCAAGGTGTTGTAGAAGATGAAATAAATTAGAACATATCAAGTCCCATTAATCCGATTTTTGCGATATTTTTGCCAATTTTCACAGCCCAAACCAAGTGACTCTGGCTGCAGAGTGAATATATTCCGCTTTTTCAGCGCATTTTTGCTGCTTTTGTNTCTGGCTGCAGAGTGAATATATTCCGCTTTTTCAGCGCATTTTTGCTGCTTTTGTGGTCACGTGAGATATGACGTGGGGTCGCAGCGACACAGCGAGGAAATCGTCGCTGCGTCGCTGTGACCCCACGTCATTGCTCGACGTGTTTGCTGCGAGCATGTGACCATTGACTGGAAAAGAGTGAAAAATAGCAATATGTGTGCTCAAAGACTCCTGTCTGGAAAACTTGATGGCTGTTTTGATGTCTTACTATGATGTTCTAGATGCTGAAAACTTGAGGGTATACTGTTTTCATGATGGGGCTTCAGCAAGTAAGATTTGCCATTTTTGGTAACTCATCACTTCCTTTTTGGGGTAATATCACACTGTCACCATTGTGAGTGTATAAATTGAGTGTAAATGATAGAAATATTCGGACATGAGCAAATTTCCATATCAATTCATATGATGTGAAAATTGAGTCACATATACTACACATACATGGCCAAATGGACACTTTACTGCAGAAGAGTTGGTCTAGACAGAGATCAGCTATTCCCTGCCTCATACATTGCTTTCAGGGTGCAAGTGTGGTACATACAGACTCTGCAGACCTTGTAGATTCCATTTCCACTGAAATCAGCCACCTCGAGTTTTTATAGGCACTTGTTGATTTTTTTATTTTGCATTTTCTGGCTTAACTAGCCAGCAGTAACACTCAACAAAATCACACTAC
>MPVS01000509.1:0-26083 GCA_001931775.1 Fomitopsis pinicola
ATTTATGTACATACCGTGTTATTTCACGGCATCTAACCTACGTCTGTTCACAGTCATTGTTACCGGTCGGCGCATCTGTTGCACCGTTTATTATCGCCACCGACAAAACCCAACTTACACAGTTCTCTGGCAACAAATCGGCCTATCCGGTATACATGACCCTCGGCAACATTGCTCGCTCTCTGCGGCGTAAACCTTCCGAACACGCCTGCATCCTTATCGGATACTTGTCCTGCGACAAGATCAGCTCCAAGCGCATCTCCGAGCGCAAGCAGGCGCGTGAGCACGTGGTCGAGAAAGTACGCAGCCATGCGTACTAGGAGCTTGGAGAGCAGTTCCGGGGGAAGGAGGGTATTGAGGAGACGTCGGGAGACGGGACTGTCAGGCGAGTACACCCCATCCTCGCCGCCTATGTGGCCGACTACCCAGAACAGTGCCTCGTTACATGCTCAAAGTCAGGAACCTGCCCCAAATGCCAGGTTCCAGAGAGCCGTCTCGAGTCCCCGACGCCTGACCTACCTCGCACCAAGCACTGGACCCTGGACGTTCTAAGGCGTGCGCGCAAGAAGGCCAAGGGGAAGAGCAACTCACATGCGTTCACGCAAGCCTGCCAGGATCTGAACGTTTCCGGATACACTATCCACCCCTTCTGGCGCGACCTTCCCTATACCGACATCCATTCCTGCATCACCTCTGACGTTCTTCATCAACTCTACCAGGGCGTCCTCAAACACGTCGTCGAGTGGTGTACCTATCTCGTTGACGAGCGAGAGCTCGACCGCCGTATACGTTGTCTCCCACCCGCGTACGGCGTCCGTCATTTCAAGAACGGGATATCCGCTCTCTCTCAAGTATCCGGGACAGAACGCAAACATATCGCACGAATTCTGCTCGCGTGTCTGGTCGGTAAGATACCACACAAGGTCATGCTCGCCTTCCGTTCGCTCCTCGATTTTATTTACCTGGCTCAGTACACGGCGCACGACGCTAACACCCTCCTGTACATGGAGAAAGCACTGAAGACCTACCACTCGAACAAGGCCGTCCTGGTTGAGCTCGGTATCCGCGACCACCTCAATATTCCCAAATTCCACTCCCTCCAGCACTACGTCGAGTGCATCGAGCAGCTTGGCGCGACCGACAATTACAACACGGAGGCGTTCGAACGCTTCCACATCGACTATGCGAAGGCCGGCTGGAGGGCATCTAACCACCGCGACGCTCAACCGCAAATGGTACGCTGGCTCGCACGCCGGGAGAAGATGGCAATTCTCAGCTCCTCCATTCGCGGTCACCTCGTCAGCGCAGCTCCCGATTCAGAAAACACCTCCAGTACCGCGGGTGCGGTGGAGGAACCTGTAGCCTCGTCGTCCCGATGCAGCGGCAGGATCAAGCTCTCCAAACATCCATCCATTCCTCTCCAGCCTCTACCTGCTATTGTCGACAGGCATCAATGTCCCGGCTTCAAGGAATCCCTCGCGCAATACGTCTATCGCCTCAAGAACGGCCGCCCACTCACCACTTCACAGCTCCCTGACGCTCTCAACAACATGCCGATCAACCGACTTGACGTATTCCATGGCTTCAAGTTCGAGCCCACGTCTCTCAGCGACGACATCGAGGAGACGGATGCTGTGAAGGCAAAGCCGGCGAAGGGTGAGCAGCCTGCTCGCTTTGACACCGTTCTGGTTCTGCAGGGTGAGGATGCAGAGGCAACCGGTCTTCAAGGTACGTACCTCAATATTCTCGTGCTCAATTTAATCTAACTTGTCTATCAATATACAGGTACTAGGATAGGGCGCATCAAGGTGGTCTTCAAATTGCCAAGTCGCCTCAACGATCCACGCACGCACGAGTCGCTTCCAGCGCCGGATAATTGGGCCGCAAGTGGGCCACTTGCATACGTCGAGTGGTACGCAAAGTTGGCAGGTAGTGCTGACCCCACACACATGATGTACACGGTTGGCAAGCCCCCTCTCCGTGCCAATGGTCTTCCTGTTGGTGAAATAGTCCCACTTTCCATGATTCGTCAATCATGCCAACTCGTACCCCTTTTTCCAAACTCTGTACCTACAGACTGGACTACTCACAACGTACTAGATAAAGCACACAGGTTTTTACTGAACAACTCAGCTTCTAAGTATGCTTACCAGACCATTTGGTAGGAACTGCCAGTGCAGTGTTGATACTAGTAGCAGTAGTACTCACCTGAGCTATAAAGTATGGATCATCATGATTAGGCTATGGTAAATAGTGTATTGCTTTTTCTCAGGCTGTAGACACCAAGTTGGACTTGAACTAATCAATACAATAAGTACGCCTTGTGAAGGTTATACAGCGCGTGAGATACAAATTGAGACTACATAAACTGGTGTGCAATGGTAGCTAGGTCTCATTAAGTATACCTGATAGCAAGAATAGAAATGCCCAACATGTTATTTCTTCCCTGGAGTGCAGCAAAATAGAGTGCATCAAGTTAAAGGAGCTTTAGGGTACATATCAATACTTAGTCATACTTCATTGCTCATATTGACTCTCACGGCTTCTGTGCGTAATAATAAGCGTGAGTAAGGCATCTTATGTATGAGTAAGCATGCTTATGGGGCCATAAGGGCAGATATGTAAAATGGGTTTTTCCTGATGAAGGAGAGCAATAGATTTGCCATACACCTTGTAGGAGCAGGATGTCTGTCATGTTGAAGGATGAAAGGAGGATCTGTACAAAGCCTGCCTGAAGCAATGAGGTGGGAGCAACAGGGTACTCCAGCCAAACACATAGTGTGGAGTAGAGCAAAGACCATGCAAGATCCTCATGAGAAGAGTGATGACAAGGCTTAGGGACATTGACAGAGATAGGTGGAAGGGAAGGGAAGAAGTCTTTGCCGTTGAGTGTACTGTGAGGCTGGTAAGCTTCAATCTTGTGCATGGTTTGGATTGCACCAGTGCTTGAAGGCTGGCAAATTTGTTTGAATATGAAGGCGAGGCATCCAAAAGTGATATTGACCAATTGACTGTTACTGAACTGGCTTGTACTTGATTCTGAGGTTGTGAAGAGAGGAAGTACTTGAAGGGACACCTTCCCTTGCAAGATACTCACAGAGATTCACAGAGAGAATATAGCTGACTAGACTTGGATGGAATTACTGCTCAGAGTGTCTGAGAGTAAAGAGTGGGGGTATCCCCACATGAGATTTGATTCCACTCAGAGCTGTCCTGAGCCTTTATATACATGGGAACTACTCCACTTTGCACTGCCTATGATGTCATGTTTCCACCAAAGTCAGTTACTCCACTTATGATGTCACTTCTCCACCCCTGCACTTATCCTACCTTTATTTATCTTTTAGGTTCCCTTATTTTCTCTGACTGAATCCAACTCAGAATGATAACTTGGAAACCACCGACATCTATGCAAAGTAGGCAAGGAGCTGCTCTTCAAGAGACTTGGTCATTCAACTCGTGCAGGGTATCTTCATCGCCGTCTTCTATGAGGATATACTCCTCACTGTCCTCGTACTCCAGCATGACCTCTGTAGTGATGAGGATACGTGGCTGGTACCACACACCTTCCCCCTCCAGCTGCTCCATCCAAAGGTCGAAATAGGCGAAGACAAAGTGGTCCCAGCTGATGACTGCGTCAAGACAAAGTTCTTTGTCTACAATACTGTGAAATTGTCTTCAACAATCTTGCATGCACTAGGTGTTTTGGGTATATGTGATACGTACCGGCCAAGATGGTTGTCATTGAAGTCATAGGTGGTGGTCCTGGCCATTGAATCTGTTATGTCTTTTTGTTTGAAGTGTCAGAACTGTTGAATCAGTTCTGCCAGCCAGAGGATGTGAGCGAGGAGTACACACCAATGGAGAAGGTGATGGTTGAGGTTTGAGGTGTGTTCGATACTCTGATGTGTACTTAGACACTTGAGAAGTGCTTAGATCTGTAGATCAGTGGCTGGATCAATCAGTGGCTGGATCTTATATGTGATCTTGTAGGCGCTGTTGTGATTGTCGATCTTGTGGGTGCTTGTGTGGCTTGCTCGTCCTTGTGTGTTCCTGGGGCTAAACAAGTTAGGCCCAGGACACCCAGTCAGCACCAGAAATGGCAACTGTCCCCAGTTGCACTCTGCATACTGAGTATTTGGGTGTGACTATTCATTCCTCATTGTCTGATTCTTCCTTGTCTGAACTGTGTTCCTCTTCTTCAAACTCATCTAGTTGCTCCTCTTCAACATCTTCAGTGGGAAATTCTTCACTGTCTTTGTTTGTCCTCCATCATATTGAGTTCTTCAAGTTGATCTCTTGAGACAAAGGGAAGTAGCCTGAATGCTGCTACTCCCTTTCGCCATACTGCGCCACCGGTTCTGCGACAACATATGACAGGGGTATTGCTTTCTGTCTGCACTGCTTTCAACAGCTTTGTTTCATACTAAGATCAATTCTCCTTGCTGGTATATATCTTTTCTGAGACAGTGTCTGTATCTTCTTTCAAAAATTTCCTTTGAGCAAAAATGTGTTTTCTTGAGTAGGGCTGCTGCCTTGGCGATGTCTTCAGGTTTCTTCCTGAGTTGTCTGATTCTGAGTGCAAGGAGGTCTGATATTGACATACCTGAATGGAATCCGTCAACCAGTAGGGTCATTTCTGTTAGGTCAAATGGGAGAACACATTCAACACCATACAACAGGTAGTATGGTGAGAAACCAGTTGACTGGCTGATGGTGATGTGATCTGTGAAAAAGGCATGGTGAATTGGCCAATAAAATCTTTCCTTGACTGTGTGCATAACTGCTTGTTCTCCTCTGTGTCCTAATCCTTCATGTGCTTGCATAAGAATTTCTAGCCATTTTGCAGCAGTACAAATTACCAGTCTTGGTGGGCTTGTTCCATTCCTCTCATACATCTTGTCATTCTTCAGGAAATATTTGCTAGCTCCTTTGATAAACCTACGCTTTGCTTGCAGAGTAGGCAAACTTGGCGTTGCTAGTTGTGATAGGAATTTTCGATATTGATGAAGTGTCCGATCTGCATTGGTGTTTGCTGAGATGTAAACATC
This sequence comes from Fomitopsis pinicola, assembly GCA_001931775.1. Taxonomy (NCBI): domain Eukaryota; kingdom Fungi; phylum Basidiomycota; class Agaricomycetes; order Polyporales; family Fomitopsidaceae; genus Fomitopsis; species Fomitopsis pinicola. The sequence continues at coordinate 5,052 of MPVS01000509.1, forward strand.
ATAATGTCCTTGAGAGATGGTTGTGTTGAAGGATGTGTATTGTTCATATCCAAGTTTCTGGTGATGGTGGCATATTTCACAATATAGGGCTATGTTGTCTAGCTATGAATTGTCCTCTTCTTCTGCTAACTCTCCTTCTCCTATTGGATGTCTTGATAATGCATCTGGCCCTTTGTGGTGATCTGCTGGAACATGAATCAATTTGAAGGTGAACAGGAGTACACCTTGAATCCATCAGTTGATTGCAGAATTGGGTTGCAGGTCTGGGGCATTGAGCATTCCCTTGATATATTGAGCATCCATTTCCACTTCAAAGTTCTTTACTCCTATGAGATATAGTTGATATGCCTGTAACACCTTGTAGAGTCCTCCTAATTCGAGTTTGGGTTGAGAATAATGAGATTCCCTTTCAGTCATAGGTATTGATCCATAACAAGCTGGGCGCTTCTTGTGATTGTCATTGTATTGAGATAAAATAAATCCGACTGCATATTTGCTTGAGTCCACTGATAGGACAACAGCATTGGGAGATTCATAATCAATTGGCTTCAAAGCAGGTGCTGATGTCACTGCTTCCTTGAGCAAGTCAAATGCTTGCTGACACTGTTCTGTCCATTGGAATTCAGCATCCTTGTGTAATAGTTGAGTTATAGGTCTTGCCATCCTTGAATAGTTGAGGATCCATATATGTACTGTACCACAGAGCCCAAGGAATGCTCTGATATCATGTACACTCTTCAATACTGGCCAATTTGATATCTTGTCAACTTTGTTGGGTCCTGGTAGTCTTCCTTCTGGTGTGTGTCTCTGTCCAACAATGATGACTTCAGGGCGACATATCTGGGCTTTGTTGGGGGAAAATGTGGCTCCTGCATGTTTGACTATATGCATAATACAGTGGACATCTTGTGCATGTTCCCATATAAATCTTCTAATTTCTGGGTTCTCTTTTAATACTTCTGCGTTTCCATCTTTGTCCAAATATTCAGTGTTTGGTCCACAAACAGGTAAGTTGTCAATGAATATATTGGCAATAGTTGATATTTCTTCTTGAAGAATAAACACCATGCAGTTCTGAAATTCTGCAGGTGAATTGGTGAATCCCATGGGTAGTGAGGTGATCCTGAGAAGTCCAAGTGGGGAAACCTTACTCCAGTACAGGGACGAACATCCCACATGAAAAGAACGTAGCTTTGGGGTTTTATTTAGCTTCTGACTTATCGTAAAGTGACCTGCGAAGTCTTTGACAAATTCAACAACTTTGGGTGTCCTGCATCTCAAATGGTGACTTTGTTGAGTGGCTGTAGATCATGTACAATTCTCAGCTTGCCATTCTTCTGTACTACACAGAACCATTTTGAGCGATAGGATGATTGACTTGGTTCATATACTCCAGCTCCAATCTTTTCTTTGAGTAGAGATATGACTTTCTCCTTGATTCCTGGTGGGATAGGAATATTTGCAAATTCCCAAGGTTCATGAGGGATTACTGGGATTATGTATGGTGTAAAATAGTCTTCCCTGAATGTTCCTCAATGTAATTCTTGACCTAGTGCTTGTTCATTGAGTTTCAATATATGTGCAAATAGCTTTTCTTCTTCTGGCCATAGAAAGCCTTCTTCATCAATCTTCATTTCTTCTAAGTGTTCAATAGTGAGGTGATCTCCGGATGTGAATTCAGGAGGTTGGGGCGATAACGGGGGTAATGATAGTAAGGGGTCCGGGAATCTCTGTTCAACGCGTGCATCTTCTGGAAATACTCCTCGTACTGGTTTGACCCTTTGATCCACCCTTTTGTATGCTCCTAACGCCTTGCTTCCATAGTAGTTGAGTAGTTCATCTCCTTCCTCTAAGTCTAGAATATCTATTAGTAGTGTCTGTACATCAATGTCCGTATAGTACTGTAGTCCATCGTCTTTGTCTATGACAATAAAATAACTATTAGAGTTCTTCAAGTTTATAATCGAGTTTGTAGGGGATTTTGTTGTATTTTCGCAGGAAGAGGGTGAGGAAATAGTTGCGAGAGGTGATAGGAATGCCATTGTATAAGTGGCGAGATTGGAAGGTGTGCAGGGAGCAATAGTGTGTGGATTGTAGCGTGTGTGGGGGATAAGTGGTGGTATTTAGGCGCAATAAGTCTGGATATGGAAGGTTTGCATGGTTTGGGTGGTTGTTCAAGAGGTGCGTATGGGGGGGAAATGTTCAGTTTGGCGGTAGTGTGTGCGTGCGTAGAGTAGCGTAGTCATCGTGGATAATGTCATGTTTATGTATATAGGGTAGTTGTTTGTATTGAGTTTGTTTTGATGGTGTTTTGATTGTGCATGTAACAAGTTGAGTGTGTCAATGTTGAGTATACTGAGATGTGGCTGAGACTTGAAGTAGAGACTACGAGTGAGTTCGTGTGATGTACGCGTGGTTGGGTAGGGGCAGATAGGGGTGAGTGTCGAATGCTTACTTGGTGCTATGTTTTTAAGTCGGGCAGTGTGTGTCTCATTGTTGAAGCGGATAAGTGTGCTTAGTGAATCGTTTAGTTTTGTTAGCTCCTTCTTGTCGGGCTTGGGCACATACTGCTTGGTAGGTCTTGACTAGCTGTTGGCAGATTCCGGTGGCCATGAAGTGGTCGAGGGGGTGGGTCGCAAAGCGAATTTCATTGGTTAGATCTTCTAATATTTCCTTCATATTTGGGTGGGGGCGTACCTGAGATCCGGTGATGGCATCAGTGTCTGTCTTGTATGAGGAGTCAAACTCGTTATTATCTTTGTAGTTGGCTATGAGCCATCCTGTGTGTTCGTCCATCAATCTGAGTAGCCAGTCTTCGCATGTGAGTTGAGATTGCTCAGACTCACCAAGCACCATGGGGCCGGGGCAGTTGCGGTATGGATGTACCATGATGGTATCTTCATTGAGTTCATCTTCAATGTCCACATCATCCAAGTCACCCTTGGTCACAACTGTGCTAGGCGGCAAAGGCTGGTTGGAGAGGGTGAGCGAGGACGGGGGTGAGTCAAGGTTGAGTGGGCTCACATATTTGAGCTCGATTTTGACATCTTCAGCCGGGCTGGGCAGCGGGTTCATGAGTTCACCCTCCTCGAGGATGGTCTTGAGCTGGGGCAGCAAGGCGAGACATTCAGCGAGAGAATGTGGGCACATGGGTGTAGTGTTCTGGATGAGTGCTGTGATTGCCTTGTCGAGGTTGACAGGGTCCACTTGAGGTGTGAATCAGAAGGGCTGAGTGCCGGTACGAGGGAGAGGCGGCGCAGTAGTGATTGAGTGTGAACAATGCACTGGGGTTAAAGGATTCATGTTGGGATTGGGGAGCATCACCACACTGCTTGCATTGGTGCGGCTGGCTCAAATGGGAGAGCATGGGTCATTGCGCAGGTGGGTGAAGTTCGGGTGCAGCATCGGGGGCCGGTTCAAGATGTTGAGGACATTGGCGTAGGTGGGGTGGTTGCCAGACAGGGTGATCTGGGGTGTTGGAGAGCAAGGGTGTGCAGCGGCAGCGAGAGCAGTGTGTTGAGTGTCCAGGCCGTAGTAGGGGTAGAGGACAGGGGAGATGAGTGGAGTGTGTGTATTGGTAGGTTGTTCGGAGAGATACAGGACACCGGAGACTGGTGCAACACCAGTGTAATCCTGGTTAGGGTGCTGGTTGGCGAATGCGGCACTAGTGAAGCTGTATATGATGCAGCGGTACCCGTCGCGGCCTGTGTAGTGGCAACAAAGGGTAGCGTCGTGAGCAGCCAAGACAAGGGAGGAGGTCGGAAAGGTTGGCGGCCTAGGCGCGAGTAGGTTGTTGTGCATGTCTAGTTTGACTCGATCTGGAGGGATGTAGCCATGAGGTAGGTCGCCAGGGACTTGAGCAACATTGCCGAAGGTTGAAGGTTGGACAATGACCGCACACGAGGAGTAGAGGTCAGGGTGGCAGGCCATGGCAAGGAGGAGCTTGAGGAGGAGTTTGAGGAGTTCGAGAGCGAGGGATCAGAATTCACACACTAAGCAGCAGGGATGTCAGTTAAAGTGGATTTAAATTAGTTCACTAGTGTACTTAAATCACAATTAAAACCATTACTTTTGTATGACAACCATCCAGTCTGTGGATCATCCAGTGCTAATCCAGATCTAGTGACTCATAGTCTGGTGTTTCAATCACTGTTAAATTGTGTGCTCAACGGGGATAATCATGTATCAGATTCATATCAGCTATGATTACATGGTCTCATGCAGTATAATCCCAGATCAGCCATGTTGACCAAACCCAAAGCCAGTATCATGTCAGATTAACCATGTTGAGCATGCTACTCCACATCTCATACCATATTATCCCAACAGAGTGTGTATCTATACAGAATCATTCATGATGATCAACAATATCATCTACAACCTTTTACATACTCAATAATCAAATAATACATGGGTCATCCCTGATCAGTGGAAGATAATTAGGCTCTACACCAGTATCACCCTATATGAAGTGCTTGCTCAGTCACTATGTCAGTTAGTATGATCTCTAGTAATCATTTTTTCCCTGATACCAGGATCAACACAGATTAGTTGGAAATTACTCTGTATAAGCCATGATCATCCTATCTCAGTGCTCAGTCAGACAGATATGGTACACACTCATATATGTTAATGATATTAATGATTTCTATGTTGGGTGATTGGTACTTGGCCAGGCTAGTTGGAAAGTCTGAGCATAAATTAAATATGCACTAAGACCAGCTCAAGAGATAATCCACTTGTCTTGGAGTGGGCTATGACTGGCAGTACAATCCCTGAGGTGTTTATGAGTATATGTGCTGTGGAGTTGTCTATTCCAGTATTTCAGACCATTCTGATCTCACAAATCTATTGTGTTGTACACTTCATCATTTTGTATTGCCTCATGTGGATTGTCTCCATGCTGAATTTACATCTCACTTGACAATGTTTAGTGTTGATGTACTCAGTCTCCAAACTGTCCAGACTCTGGTCAGACAACTCGCTTCATAGTATTCAAACTGGGCTTGTAACATCATTTGTACCTCACATCACACTATCTTGTTTACCCTCTATTGCATATGTAATCTTGTCCTTCTGTAGACTGTGTTTTATCTCCCAAGCTCTGGTGAGGACGACAAGGTACACTTGTGACTAGAAAAGTTTCAGGGAGAATGGATGAGAATTTAACCATGTTTCTGGCTCTATCCTAATTAAGGAGCATAGAATTGACTAGGTGCATTGACAATTGCTTGGCCAGGGTCTCACCTTCAGGGTACATTTCCACAAATTCCAGACCTCATCTTTGGTACCCCACAATTCCAGACTTTCCTATCCTAGACTTTCTATGCTTTCTCCAAAGTTCCTCCAGTGCATATTTCTCCACAGTTTCTGAGTTTGTTACATTTAGTGTACCTCTGCACTATTAGCAAAAGTTGATTACTTATAGTCATTGAAAAACACAGGACTTGTTTCACAGAAGCTCTAGTAACACTGTGTATGAAAACTACACATTGAGTCAAACTTGCAAATACTGCCACCACATTGTCAAAGTTTCAAAGAAAGCAGCTAAACCAAGGTACTGGAATCATCTGGTTCCGCAAATATCTTCCACTTGACTATGACTAGATTGCTTTCCATGTTGTTCCCAGCATTGGGTTTCTGCCTTCATTGTGAGGTATATTGATTTCCTGTTGCAACCTCAAAATGAAGACAGAAAATCACTGCAGGCCGTAATCTCAAAATTGAATCTGAACCTGTTATCATTGACACAGTACTATATCTATTGTAGCTAGCTCATCTTATTCTATGCTACATACCAAGAGCTTACTTGTCTTGGAACAATCATAATATCTTTCAGCATTTGAAGCATTATTCTTATTGCAAATGAGAGCAACTTGTGGCATGATATACANATAATATCTTTCAGCATTTGAAGCATTATTCTTATTGCAAATGAGAGCAACTTGTGGCATGATATACATGGGAAACTTCATCCCTAGTGTCTTATTTTCCGGATTCTATACACTTTTTCTGGCTATTATAGAAGTAAAGCAAGCAGTGTGGCTGAAACTGATGGGATTACCGCATTTGGTAATATACGCGCTGGCGCGTTTGCGTACAACTCCGCCCGCGCTTAATGGGCGCTTATTAAGCGATAATCACAGTCAGATAAAAAATGCAATAAAATCAGAGAGAGTTCTCTTCAGCTCGTAGAACATGGCTTCTAATATAGAAGAACTCAAAGTTTTCTCAATTTCAAGGATAACATTGTTCTATGCTAATTCAGTGAGGTTGAAGCCCTTGCCTCTGTGTTCACACACAAAGCTTGTTCAATCAGGAAAGTGCCATAGTTATGAGTGTCAGCCCTTCATATCCAATGCCTGTAAGCTCATTAATATTGCTCTAATATGGTACCATACACCCCTGCAAGATGTATCATAACAGAAAGGAACACATCTGCTTGTAGTAGGTATTCTTACCTGTTAGGATATCTTCAGTCTATCAAAAGAGATAGATGTTGTCAAACATTCAAAGATAATCACATCAGTATGCCAGCATTATCAGGTGTGATTAGACACAGTCAATCATTGACAGAGATGGCATATGTTCCTTCCAAATATTGTAACTCTTTCCCAGGAAATAGAGAAAAATTGGAGACTTTGTATAGTTTATAGTTGAGCTATATCATATTGACACATCTGTAGAAGCCACAGTCGCCTATGATAAGTAGCACAACCAAACCCACTCATCACTATAGTTGGTATGGATAAGTCATTGTAAATCTGTGTATGAAGTGTGTATCATTCCCACACAAAACCCCACAGTTGAGATCAAACATGACAATGCCACTGTATTCTCAGGGAAACTTGGGTGAACCCATGTCAAGTCATATGCATTCCTCAATTTTCAAATGCCACTGCATCATTGGTATTGACAAGCAGTGAATGGTTGGTCCTGAGCAAGGACAAACTTCCCCCCTTAGTTCTTGAAGTATAAATCTATCCCTGTGTATTGGTGGTATACTATAATAGAAAGTATTTTCTTGACTTTCTATTGATAGTTTTGGAGGTATGAATTGACTTGGGTTTGTACTAACTCTTTGTTAGTATGGATTGCTACTAGTACTCTTGACTAGTTGACTTGATACTTGAAACTAGTCTTCTTAACTAGTTAACTTGATGAAGTAATAGTCTGCTTTGACTATTAAATTTCTTGGGTGGGGGCCCGGCGTCAGCCGGGGCGGACGCAGAGGAAGTGAGCCACTTGGGCGGGTGGGCTTCCTCCACGATTACTTGTCAACGAGTCACACATGTAGTACCCATCAAGCCATTTTAATGGCACCATAATATATAACAGATGACACAGGTGGACATAAGACAAGTCATAAACGGAGACGAGATAAGACGAGAAAGAAGGGAGTGGTGGGTGGGAAAGAAAAACGCACGGCAGCGATTAGTGCTGCCCTACGACGACGAGACTGGTGGTGGTCGAGTCGAAGAAAATTGCCAGCCGACAAGCGCCTGTCCGCCCCGGGAGGCTACGCTTGGGCGAACACTGTGACTGCCCTCGCAAGCTCGGGAAGTCCCGAACTCATCCGCCCTCGTCTGCGCGATCCGGGCAGGGCACTGCTACGACGACACGAAGACAAGCTAGAGAGGTTGGGTGGGGGCCCGGCGTCAGCCGGGGCGGACGCAGAGGAAGTGAGCCGCTTACCCCAACCAGAGCGAGGCACCCGCGGCGAACGACGACACCGCCAACCCAACCCTAGTGCAGAAGCTCTAATAGCCATGTGATTCGGAGTGGTGGGCAAGATGATGCGAAGCGATCTGCTCGAAAGCCCGCACGTACAATTCGTAGGCCATGGACTTCCATCGGCCTTGTATCCTGACAATCTCCGGGCTGACACCTTGGCCAAGGAAATACGATGCACCTCCGATGCGAAACGAGTGTCCAAACGTTGTGCCCCACCCTCGTGTTTGAAAGATTGCATTAATGCGTCGCAGTGCAGCGTCCCGCGTTAAGGGGCGCACTTGCCCGTTTTGATCTCGCCATGAGAAAAGCGGGTCGCTGGACAATGCGGGTGTGACTGCTGCAAGGTTGTGGAGGGCTCCGAGCGGGCACACTGATGGGCCCTGCTCTACAAGGAAAACAGACTGAATTTCGCCCGTCTGTGCCGTCTTTGCTGCCGGTAGATCCAGCCGTGCATACAGCTTCCCGTTCACGTCATGTTCAACTGTGGCATCCGCCCGCGTAAGGTTACGAGTCTTGTTGAACGACTGACGGCTATGCACGGTGACCTCACCCAGCCGCATGAGACCCCAGAAGGCGCATGAAGCGGCCGCCCAAACACACGCATCGAACGAATCAAGCATGTTAAGGCTTTCATGCAGTGCGGCTAGCATATGAATTGTCACGGGAGGACGGGGGGCTTTCTTGCGCGCACCCACATGCCGTTCGAGCCCACGCAGGCGAAAGTCGATAGCGGTGTAATCCTCGGTAGATAAAGGTGCTGGCCAGCCCTGAGCTAAGTGCCAGGCTTGAATGCCGGCCAGGTACTTCTTTACCACGTCTCGGCTGACTGGCTCGAATGGGACCCCCGTAGCGAAGGCCAGCTCATGAGGTTGAGGGTCGGCAAGGGCCCAAAGAGCGAAGGAATTCAGTATGGCAAAGGACGCGGGGAGGCGAGATGCCTCGGGCACCGAGAAGATGTCGCAGAAGATATGATACTTGCGCAATGCTGATCCATACACGCGGCCATCCCGCAGAGATTCAGCGGTAGCGATGTCGTCAAGGAGCTCAATAGTGGGGTGATTAATTGTTGTTTGCGGCGGCGTGAGCACACCCTTCCACACTGTTAGACGCTCCTCAGCGCGGCAGTCCGGTCGCAGTGGAGATGGGCGAGGTGAGAGTGTGGGGAGGGTGACTCGGGAAGCTAATCCGCTGCCACCGTCGGTCATCTGCAAGGCGAATGCTGGCATTACACAGATTGGAGGAGGGGAAGCAAATGCGAGGGTAGAGCGAGGTCCCAGCGTTCGGAGGCTGTTGGAAAAGAGGCCAAAAAGGTGCCGATGTCGCCGCGGGAGAGCACGTCGGAGACGTTCGAGCGCCCAGGGACGTGCGAAGCCCACAAGGAAATGTCGTGGCTCGCGAGCAATGCGTAAACATGCTTTAATATGTTGTTGGTGTTCTCGCTCCGCGACCGGCCTTTGTTGACTGAAGTCACAACCCCTTCGTTGTCAGACTGGACTAAAAAACGACGCGTTGCCGCAGGCAGGAGGGCCATAAGATTTGCATCCAACACGAGCCGCAGGCCAAGCTCAACCGCCACCGCCTCGGCCCAACCAATGTCGTATTGGAGCTTGGGGCCCACAGTGACGCCTGGTGCCCACTTCCACGCTGCCCAAAATCGACCGACGACAATCCCAACACCGAAGGACGTGCTTGCATCCCCCCACCAGCCGAAATCATGTGGTGCCTCCTGAGCTACGGGACGTGACGGAGGCAAAGAGTGGAGTAGGCGATCGACCCATGCAAGGTCGGCTTGTAAAGCGGCGGGCGGGTGCAGCTTCGCACGAGGAGAGCGGAAGGACTCTGCGAAATGTGACGCGAACCGTAGGAATGGGCGAATTAGACGAAAGATGGTGGCTGCGTGCACCAGCTTCCCATGCAGTCGTGCTGCCTCGGTTGTGGAAAACTGTGCTCCCGCTGCTCGCCAAGCTGTCACCAGCTCCGTGGTTGCTGCTAACTTGTCTGGTGGGAAGGACACCCGCCGCGCGGCCAGATCCCAGTCGAAGCCTATGTAACGTTGAATCGTAGCAAAACGACGTGTTTTTGGGATATTCCACGGGACACCAAGATGGGCTGTCAGAGCAATAAAGTCCTCCTCTGTCCACGACTGGCCCGGGAGGCGAACTGCGAAGAAATCGTCGACCCACTTCTTGATTGGCCCGAAGCCGGCTACCTTGTAGATTGCGACGAGCATGTCGGCTATGGAACCGAACACGCCCGCACTCGAAGTGCATCCGAATGCGACCGCGAAGTCGATGTAAACCTTGCCCATCCAAGTTACGCAGAAAAGATGCTGCTGCGCGGGGAGGACAGGGGTGATACGGTATGCTGCAGAGATGTCGAAGGCAGCTGCGACACAGCCGTCGGGCAGCGTGAGCACTAAATCCTCCATATCTCGGAACGTGCCCCATTCCGTCGGGAAGTCGTCCGAGTCGATGCCTGAGTTGACAGATGACAGCACAGGATCGTTTCGTGGGTAAGAAAGGTCCTGGATCATTCGAAACTTATCAGAATGCGGTTTGGGAACAAGGCCCAGCAGGGACGTGCGAAAAGGGCCAATTATCCCTTCAAGCTCGCTCGGCGAAAATGCACGCGAATAACGACCAGCAGCCTGCTCGTCGGAGATGTATTTTGATATGAAGTCTTTTTGTAGCTCTACAGAGGAGTGATTATCGAACAGAAGAGATGATGATAGGGTGCCTGATGCCCCCATGTTGAAACCACGTCAGATGCCGTCGACCACATGTGACCACTCGTCGAATATGCCACATGTCCGCAGTGTTGCCTCTATTTTGTCGGCATCTAGAGGCGTAACGACCCTGCGAGGGTCATCACTTGCGGTGCGGGCAGCCAGCGGCTCTGTGGCTGGTGGCATCACAGAGGCTGCACTTGTGGGCATTCCTGCAGCCCTCTCCTCGCGAACAAGTGGATAAGCGTGCAAAGTCGAAGCAGAACTGGCGTCCGTCCGGGGCCGCAAGGGCATTACGGCTCTTGGCACCAGAGGCAATGGGTGCGACGGGCCGGCCTGCAATGGTGGAGTCACAGGTGCAGTTCCCCGGCAGATGACCCGTGTTTCCGCAGCGAAAACATAAGGCGGCAGAGGACGACAGTGTACGCTTGCGAGGGCTAGAGGTAGAAGCCTCTTCCCGCGGACGCTTGCTGGATGTGAAGGAAGGGACCCCTGTGCTCGGGCTCGCAGATGGCTGAGGCAACGCTCCGGAGCGCAGTTCGTCGATGATCTGGGACACTGCAGCCTGGTTGTAGGTGGCAAGGTCGTGCTCGACACTGGCTGCGGCCTGCTCACGCTCGCGAATGTCGTACTCCCTCGCGATATGCCAGCCGTGCGCTGACGTTATGAGGCGCACCCACTTGTTGTGCGTCTCGAGCCGCGAGGCGCGGTCATCACCGTGGTACTGGCGCACGGCCCGCACAACAGACTCCGCAATGGATCCCCACTCCTCCAGAGGCAGGAAACGGTCAAGCTTGCGGTCCGGGGCCCGAAGCTTCAGGGAGCCGTCTGCATCGAACACGTAGGCATCGTCAGACTGGCCTGCCTTGAGCCGAGCAGCACGCGTGAGAGCAGAGTACGGTATGTACTTGTACTGCGCAATGAGATCCTCGATCCGCGTGGGCATCACTACAGGGGCATCATGAGCATGCCATGTCATGGGGCCAAAGATCATGGGCAAGAAAACATCATGGACGAAAGATACACAGGCAGGAACGCGCAGCCGCGCAGAACGCGCACCGGAGAGGCCTCTTGCCACGCTCCGTGAACTGTGGCCTTTCGCCAAAGTGGCCTTTCGCCCGTATGGCCTCTCGCCTACAGTATGGCCTTTCGCCCACAAACGGGCCTTTCGCCAAGAAGAACCGTGACTTACCAGCTGTCAGGGGGTCATTCTTGAACCCATCCTTGACCGGAGGGAGCGTCACCACCTTGCGCCCGCTGGTCTTTGCGGCAATGGCAGCCTGGTCGACGTCAGCGACCGAAGCCGCCAAAGAGAACGGGGCCGCAGGCGACTGAGCAGATAGGGACTGCCCAGTGGGGGCCTGCGAGCCGGGACCAAGGGCGGGCTGCGGCTGCGAAGGGGCAGGGGCTTGCGGCTGTGGCGAGGAAGGAGCCTGTGGCTGCGAAGAAGTGGGAGCCTGTGGCTGCGAAGAGGCGGGAGCCTGCGGCTGCGAAGAGGCAGGAGCCTGCGGCTGCGAGGCAGTCGATGGCGCCGTCGTCGAGTTGTTGGCGAGCTGGATTCCCAGGTGTGGGACAGGCTGGTTGGTAGTGGTTCCCGAAGTCATAAATTTCTTATGACTTGTTTTAGACAATAGTACTCTTGACTATTTTTGAATATCTTGTTACTTGATTCTAGTACTCTTGACTAGATGACTTGACTTCTTTGACCTTCTTGGTCACTCAGATACTAGCCCAGGTGGCTAGGAAGCAGTTAGTGTGAGACAAGCAGATTGTATTCAGCTACAGTAACCAAACTCCTGAGGGACAGTGTGTCCTGAGCAGGGGGATGGTGGTGGTACAGGTTCAAGATGTGTCTGCCTGTTTGGGAAGCGGGCAGCCTTTATTTACCCGTTATCGTGGGAATATTCAGACAAAAGAAACCTATGAACAAAAGACCAAGAATAAAGGAGAAGTATCTATGCTTCACCCTTTTTGTACCAACAATAAGATCCTATCTACTATTGTTAAAATAAAATCAGATGCTTCAGTCCTTTTCTTTTGTAGTTCTGAAACCACATGAACTTACACAAAAGACAGGCAGACCATGGTGGAGGAGACAAAAGAGCAAAAGGAAGGTATTCCATTGAAACAAAACAAAAAGAGTGTAGTCCATGTGCAAACAATTACACCAATAAGTCCATTGTCCACTAAATGCAGTATTCTACTGCATTTCCACCAGCTCCAACTCTACGTCTTCTTCAACCCCCTTCAAGCATCTAGGGATTGATGAATCAGTACTGAGCCTATTCACCCGTTGGTCACCCGCCCCCATGTTTAGAATGCAACGTCCCCGTTGCTACTTCTGGGGATACTGATTCAGGGATGGTACTTACCTGAATCGGCGAATGGCATGAATCAAGGTCTTGAAGCGGCTCACTCGGCGTGGCGGCTTGGGCATCTTCTTGTCCGAGAAAGTGCAATGAGGGAAATAAAGGACACATGGTTTGAGCTCGGCCCGATGCAAAATGGTGGCGGCATCGGCGGATTCAAGGCGCCATCCTTGGAAGACGGCCAGGTGGTTGTTGCCAACGTCGAGTCGGCGAGTGAGATGAACCAGTCCGACGTCCGTGATGTCGATCCAACTGTACATATCCAGAGGGTGGTCGCAGACAACCCTAGTGATTTGGATGTGGTCGAAAGGATTTTCGGGCCCAAAACACATGTCGCAGGTGGCCATTCCTAGGCCGGCGAGGCAGAGATACTCAATGTTGACGCCATGGAAAAATGAAGTGTCGGCTGCATGGCCGGTGGAGACGCTGATGTCGGGATGTATGAGCGGCCAACGAGTGAGTGAATCTGAGGAGATGGGAAGGAGCGTGTTCTTTGAGTACACTGTGGACATGATGGGTGATTCTTGGTGATGTGTTGGGGAATCGTCAGTATATGTGATGGGGAACAGTAGAGGGGGGAGGGGAGGAAGATGGGAGGAAAGAGAGAGAGACGACGGCAGGCAGTGAACACTGCTGGATCGGACAAAACCCACGTCATCGATCCAGCGGTCTGCAAGGGCAACCACAATAGGCAGGTTGGCGCCTATGGTGAGCGCTGCGCCCGCGCCACCGATCTCCCCTTCCTCCTCCTCCTCCTCCTCCTCGTCCACATCCACCTCCACTGCAACCCTCGTCTTGCGAGGGCTCGAACGCCGGCCACCGTGACAAGTGCGGATCGCGCTAAGGCGAGAAGACCGCACACGCTCCAACGAGCGTGCGCCGTACATCCTCATGCCCGCCACGGCCTCTGGCAGCCCACAAGCGGGCATACATGCTGCACGAGTCGCAGTGCGTCGACGAGCTGCTCCGGGAAGGGCCGGAGAGCAAAGAAGAAGGACTGGCCGAGGAGGCAGTGAGATGGCGACCCGGTAAGTCCTCGCCGGCTCGATCCCCTCAAGCAGGCCTCCTCGACAGCCCCCAGCTCCCTCTCCTCCCACCTCTCCCGCCTCAAAACCAGCGAGAGACGGTAGCACCACGTCGGTGCTACCGTCTCCCACTGCCCTTGCCGTGGCGCCGCTCCAAACGCACCCACCACCGCCGCCGCTGTTCGACTCAGCGCCGGCGGGCTGGACTGCCCCCTCCCGCCTCTCCTCCCGCCTCTCCCGCTCCCAAACCAGCGGGAGATGGTAGCACCACATCGGTGCTACCGTCTCCCACCGCCCTCACCGCGGTGCCGCTCCAAACGCGCCCGCCGCCGCCGCCACCCTTCGCCTTGGCGCGGGCCCACTTGACCCGCCCCTCCGCCCTCTCCTCCAGCCTCTCCCGCCTCCAAACCAGCGGGAGACGGTAGCACCACACTGGTGCTACTGTCTTCCACTGCTTTTGCCCCTCTGCTACTAGAAATGTGTGCGCCACCAGCACTGTGATTTCGCTACATTGTATTCTGTAGCTGCAATTAATATATTTTGATCTGATATAATCTGTGCTGTCTTTGTGATCAAGACTCAGGTCTAGGCTGTGGTGATATCATGATTGCACAATATGCTGTGACACTGCCCCATAGATAACGGGGGCTGTGTGCAATGCCAAGAGATAAGACTGTGCCTGTATATAAGACTGTCCACACCGTACATCCTCCTTCTTCCTTACCTCCATGTCCCCCGCACTCTATGCTTACTCCTCACCTCACAAGAATGCTAGCATAGCTAGACTCTCTATATGCTGCCATGGGCGTGTAGTTTGTCTAGCCTTCCTATGCATCATCCAGTACATTGTTATTCATGTTCATCTTGCTGAATCATATCGGCTCCTAGCATTCATGCTTGTTCAGTTCAGGGGGCTTAAATCCAGGGCTCAGGCCTTGGTCAACAGGAATACATTACCATTGATGTTCTGTTGGTCGTGCTGTTATGTTGGGCAGCATGTATCTCTAGACCTGTTGTGGAGTGGCCTATGCCTTCGTGGGCACTTTGAGATCAGGGGGATTTATATCTACGAGGACCTCCGTCAAGGACGTCAGGCTTTGCCACTCGTGTGGGTTCTGGGGGCTATATCTTTGATGCAGACATCCATTCATGTTGTGTTACCTAGTATAACCAGGTGAGCACCGCTTTCTCCTGACTTCACCATGCTGATGTGATTCACTAGGTCGCAAGTGGCTTGCTGCTTTGCACGGTTCTTTGGATAGCCGGCCTTTTGCCAGTGCAACGTATTACTATCAGCATATTCTCATACCTTTTCTGTAGTTGTCTATACTCTACATATCAACACTGTCGTTCAGAGGATGGATGGCTTGTTGCATGGTAAGTTTTGCATCTTTTACATTAGTATTCTTCTCATTATATGTGTATAGGATGTCACAGTTCTGCCGCTATCTGCTTGATGTGGCTATATCTCAGCAACACACGTGTACGTCTCTGTCTCTCTTCGCTCTCATATGCTCATGTCTTCACAGATCAACCTCAACTGATGGACTTTTTCACCCCCCCTCTTTCTTCATCATTAGCGGCTATACAAAGACCTGGCCAGTCTTTGTTTAGTCGTTAATGACTTCCTTTTTATATTCTTTTCTTTGCTTTTGGAACTTCATGTATTCTGTGGTGTAATAATGCATGCAATTGTACTGAACGTTTGACCATGTGATATTATGATGTGTGAACATTTGACTGTGTGATATTATGTGTGTACGTTTGACTGTGTGATATTATGATGTGTAAATGAAATTTTATGATGTGTGAACATTTGATTGTGTAATTTTATGATGGGTGAATGTTTGATTGTGTGATTTTACGATGCCCGAGTAGTTGTTAACATCTGTATGCACTTTTGCGCCATATGAACATGTGTGGAGCTAAAGAGATAGACATATCAGGTGTGATTGTGTGATTGCGGTGCGATAAGACGCCGGCAATAAGCATACATGCACGGCATCAAGATGAGCGCTGTGCATTGATGCTGTGCCCATCAGACTTGGCATCTTCATCAATATTACTTATCTTGGTCTTGGTATGATGGCCATATGTACATGCTGTGTGCTCGCCGCATGTTTCTGCTGCGCATCTCAGATTAATTGTGATGTACTTAATGATATCAGCGCGAGCACATGTCTATGCTGTGTGCTCACCGTGTGATATTGCTGTGCATCTCAGATATATTGTAAGGCTGTGACGATTGCCAAGATGTCACAATTGCATAAATAGCAGGATAATTTGGATTGATACTACAATGCCTGAAGCACTCCGGGTAACATAACGTGAGTCACACCCGTTCATATTGCTCTTGATCTTTTCTGATGCCAAGGTTGTAGACCATGGCCGGTATTATAGAACAGCAAAACATCTCTGATATTGAGATAGAAGGCAACCAGGAGATTGATACCGGAGAGCCGCCGTATCCGGAGAAGCCGGATGATGATCCTTTCCTGCTCCAACCTGTAAGTCATTGATACTGATAGTGTAAATTGAATCTGACAATAGAACAGTATTGTGTCATGTGTCAGAATGGTGGTGATGTTGTCTTTTGCGACTACTGTTTCCGCGCCGTCTGCTCAGAGTGTCTTGATGACTTTGATGTTATCAACCTCCCCCCAAACACCCTGTTCAAGTGCCCCAGTTGCTGGCAGACAATGCATGGAACAAAGCGGCCTTACTATGTGAGTATTAGGTATTGTCTTGGACTTTACATAACTAAATAAAATAATCAGGCATTCCATGATCAGAACCACAAGCCCATCACCCCATCGCCAACTTGGGTCACTGGTCGTTATGTTGCGCCAAAGTATGCACACTGCAATACACGGAGCCTTGCGATAGTTGTCTTCAGGCAGACATTGTTGTCGCTTGAGGGCAGCATGCCAGAGTATCTTCAAGCCCATCTCAAGACGTGGTTCCTTCCTGTTGGGTCCATGCTCTTTATTGACACCCCATTTGAGCTGGACATCAATGATGGGAAGAGCTTTAAGGACCATGCAGCTAGGGTGCATGAAGCCATTGATCCCATTCTCAAGTAAGTATATATATTGGCAATAAATGTTTTAGTTCTATACTCACAATACAAATGTAGGAGTGATCACTTCTACCGCTTGGTCACTTTTGTCTACGCGCATAGTCACAGCACTCGTGGCCACTTGTACATCAACAGTACAACAGCCATTCAGCCAAGCAATGTGNGGCCACTTGTACATCAACAGTACAACAGCCATTCAGCCAAGCAATGTGTGTAATACACCATTATGCTGTTTGATATTACTGAACAATTTCTGCAGTTCTTTGAGAAGGTCCTTACTGAGGAGTATCTCCAGTATGCAATGCACTTTCCCCAGGAGGAGCATTGGATGTTCATGCTTGCATGCGGTGCTCNCTGAGGAGTATCTCCAGTATGCAATGCACTTTCCCCAGGAGGAGCATTGGATGTTCATGCTTGCATGCGGTGCTCTCGTCAACAATAGTCATGCCCGTGGCAATCTCGAAGCAACACTCCGCAAGTGGAGTATCCCTTATACATTCGGATTCACGGCTCCGACATTCAACACGCACCTCGCTTCCAACTTCTTGTCCATTTTTGGCACCCGTGTCATCATCGAGGGCGCACCACTCAAGCGGAAGACCATCTGCCGGATGCTTGACCTATGTTGGTCCTTGCGGCGCCATGGCTCCGTTGTTCTCTTCCGCTACCAGTTTGAAGATGACAACATCTTGTGCGAGGAGTACAAGTGGTACCATCACAAGCTCCAACCTGGAGGAGAACCGGTGGGCATGCAGTGCAGACGCTGTGACTGCATTGGCTGTCTCAAGGCCTACTTCTTCAAGCGTGACAACATCAAGACAGCTGGTATTAGGTGCACTAATTGTACGTATCGTTTGGAGAGGAATGTGGACTACGAGGAGAACCAAATTGACCACTACAACGGTAGCTGGCGCCCCTGAAGTAGTAGTGCAGCATAGTATTCTATGTATATGTTCCGATATGGTATTGTGAATTCTGCCCTGCATGAACTGTTCTGATAACAAATTTGTGTCATATCAACTTCAGTTAGTACATCTAGCTTCATACTTTGCTCAAGTGTCAAACATACTGACTTCTTGCTGTGTAACACACAGCCTCTAGGAAAATTGATGGCTACTTTATGGGCTAACTAGAGTGAGCCAGTGCTAAAAATTTTATAGGCGAGTTCTCTGAATGTGACTCCTTCACTACAAATTTCCTCACCATATATGGCCATATCATTATATTTATCCCCTGGTATGTTAAGATTTACTTGAAACTGATTGTTCACAGTGCACACCAGTGTCAGAATATTGTCAGTGAGTAAAATAACTTCATTCTCTTGCTGAAATATCCAAACTGCTGACCTCTTTATGTATAACACACAACCTGTGGAAAAACTGATGGCTACTTTACAGCCTAACTACAATGACCAATGGCTTGAGAATCTGTATGTATGTTTGCACACTGTGTGTGTCTTTCACTGTGATATATTTACTTACCATATATGCTGAAATTACTTGGGTCAAAGTTTAGTGTTTAACGTTGGTGATATTACTAAAAGTTTGTTGTTTCTCGTAGTTAGTCGTGGTAACAGAACCCGCATGCACTTCACATCCTTTCTAGTCTCCTCCACATCACTGTCATCATCATCATAACCAACATTCCGCTTGACCTTGCACATAGGTGAGGCACTGCGAAGGGCTTGTTGAACACACTCCCTATTGAGCTCCTATAGAACATAAATCATGAGTACTCATAAATTGTTCAAATCAGGACTCACTTGTTCAATGCTCTGGTCAAGGACACAGACAGAGCGGAGCTTGCAGACCAATTTTTACTTTCCCTTGCCACGGGGCACAGCAACAAATGAGGTCTGGATCTCCACCAACTGTCCAACACTGATGGTGGTAAGATGGGACTTCTTGTACTGCATTTTTCTGATATGGAACTCATTAATAAGTATACTTTCGGAGGAAAATGTGACCTACTGAGATGGTCCATCTGCCTTCGTCCTCTGGAAGCACTGCACAATGCTGTCTGTAGTGAAGACCTCATTGGTGACATGCTTCTGCAAGATCCCAAATGGGTCCACATCCTTGGGAATGTCTATGATGTTCCCTTCAAGTGCTTTCTCCCGTAAGGTGAGGTACTGATTGTGAAAGTCAAGAACAATATGCTCTTGCTCCCGCTTGACTTCCCAGTCATGCATACTCCCTTTCACTAGCATCTTTGAGAATAGCTGATGAATGGATATCATAGCCACAGCTGCTTGACCAAACTGGGCATTTCCAAGTCCTGTGATCCTCAGATACTGCTCAGTGTGCAACACCTTGGTGCGTGCAATGCTGTTGATTATGCTCAGTATATGTATATTCATAATGTTTCAAGGACCCACTCTGACTCATGGGTAACTGGAGGCATCTTGGCCTTCAGAAGGTATCCTTGGATGGTCAGTATGACCTCTTCAGGTGTGTCTCCTTCATTGGACATGTAGACCAACACCTTCTCCCTGCCAATGCCTTGATCAAGGATAGTCATGGACTGCTGGATATGTTCAACCTGAAGGGGAGAAAATCAGTGACCATTGAACATTGACTGGTTACTAATGAGTTACTTTGGCAGCAGTAGTCAACTGTAGGGATGCCTTCTTCCCATTTCCTGCAATGGATAGTTCCTCTGCAAGCAGTTGACCTATAACAATGTAAGTACATGTAAGTACACTTCATCGAGAACTCACTATACTTGTCAGGAGCACTGTACAATTTGGCGAGAGCCATGAGTGTGTGTCTTGGCTAGTGCGCCGGGAATTGTGTCTTTTCTTCATCCAAGCCACATAGTGATTTCTTGGCAATCAACACTCGGTAGATAGTAAGTACTACTAGTACTACCCTGTGGTTTAGACATAGGTATGTTACTTTTGCGAAACACAATAAAATGGAAGGTAGTGAGCAACACTCTGTATATTATGAGGGCTGCACCATCCTAAAACCAAGAAGACTGCCTGTAGACAGAATGAGGACCATGCAATTTATATCCAATCCATTTCTTGGCACCCAAACATGTGCTTGATAATGGCTTCCATGATGTGATCATCACGGCTGCTGATTGATCTCCCAAGACATTGCTGACTGATAGTGACTAATGTCACATGCACTAGCTGACTGAGCAAATTGTGATCACATGCATCACTATCCCATGAGTATAAATACCCCTGCCTCCACATACGGGGACTTTGCTTGCATTCATCTGAGTGTTAGATCCTTTGCACCTGATTTATCTCCTGCTTCAACTCTTACCATGTCTGGGTATGTTGAACTCATTAGTTGTGAGTTGGTCATTGTTATGATGATGATGATTGCATAGAAAGAACACCCGTACTTCAACAAAGGCAGCCACTGCCAAACCTGCTACAAGGTACAGTGTATGAGATTGCATATGATTGTAATGACTGACATGATGATCCACGGGCAGTCGTGCTGGCTGTGGTGGTCGTGGTGGTAGAGGCGGTAGGGGTGGCACACCAAAGGCGAAGCACACAGAGCCTGAGGTAAATGAGGTGGATACCACAAACTCTGAAGATGAGGAAGTCAAGTTAGTAATATCACTAACTATGTCTCACATTACAAATACTTACTAGTATCACAGGACACCTCCCACCATGAAGAAGTTCAGAGTGGCGGGGTTCACGCCATCCAAGTCTAGGTATGTGCTTCTTACCTGTATAGTAGCTGAATGATTGATGTTTGTATATGCTCAGGGCCTCTGCACAGAAGGCTCCCAAGCATGTGGAGCTTCCTGAGGAAGAGGATATTGGGAGTGGCTATATTGACCTTGCAGCAAGTGAAGAGGAGGAGGATGAGCTTGAGGAGGTTGATGAAGGTAGTGAGGTTGAACCTCTGGAGCCCACTAAGAGGTGAGTGATGATCTGTTACTGTTTACTCTGTCTTATCTGTATCAGGAAAAGCAAGAAAAAAGTGAAAGCAAGTGAACCAGAGTCTGAGTCAGACAGTGGTCCTCTGGCCACACGGTATGTATGACTACTACATATTTATTGGTCTACTCACAATGATGTCCCAGCTTGAAGAGGATGCAGTCAAGGTAAGAGTGATCTTTTTGGA
>MPVS01000051.1:0-66115 GCA_001931775.1 Fomitopsis pinicola
GCGATACCTGCTCCCCCGCTGGGGAGCAGCGAGACTGGGGTCACGTGGTGTACCTGGCGGGCACTTGAGACAACGAGACATAGGGGATCGCTTCCTCGTCTCTCTCCTTCGCTCGCCAGGTAAGCTCAGCCAGCATTCCTCACGATGCCCTTTGTTCCTGATCTCTCTCCTTCGCTCGCCAGCCGGTAGAGATTGTTTTCGTCTACCCACCGTCCTCACCCTTTGTACTTGTTAGCCATGGTTCGAAAATATTCCAATTATATTATGTTTTTTCAGCTCCCCCGGCCGGCTCTAGCCGCCGGTGGTAGCTGGGCACCCGCTACACAACCGTTTTGTGATGTGCTACCCAGAAGCGACAGATTGACTTGGGGCCCCTCGAAGTGACGCCATCGGGTTAATTATGAGCTCCGAGCATCGCGGAAAAGTAAATGCATGTGATTGATTGTGACCAAAGAAGGCACTTCCGTTTCTCTTGGCGCTCTGGGCAATCTCAATAACTGTATCGGACTCTCTCAATGGAACACAGTCGAGTGCGAATATTCGACAAACATACGCTTGTACGATACCAAAGCATGGTGCTCAGAATAATTCAAACACAGCCTTTGAGCCGCTTACAGCTCCCAACCTAGAGCAACAGTCCCGGTCGGTTGCTCCGAAGCTCACTGGCATGCACCCGATGCCGTCTCCTCCTAGAGATCTCCGATCTTCTAGTCGATGCTAAACCCATACTCTGTGGAAACTGCTGGGCACTTCCAAAGTCCTCCGGCGCATGTCATCCGTGATAAAGACGTGCACACATGCATCACGGCTCCGTATCATATAAGTGCCTGTGAGTAAGAAGGCAGCACAAGTGCCTGCTAACTGTGACTGGCCGGTAAGTATACGGACCGGGATCAACAAATGTGTCATCATGATGTTGATCTAGCGTGTGCTCTGTGTGTAAGCTGAACAACGTTTCCGGCAACTACGTGTCCGATATTCGCTTAAGGTACTGGATGATGCTTTTACATTCACTATTTTCTATTATCAGCTGATGTATACATACAGCAAGGGTATCACCCAGTGCTCTATGGGCTCGCCCTGCCGCAACCTCAGGCTGTAATTGAACCATATAATGGAGGCTACCTACTTTTTCGCTATGCTGGCCTGTCTTCCGAAAGGGTATCGCGGTTTGTATAATATCAATTTGCAGCGCAATGGAGCTCCCTCCATCGTGATGAGCTCGAGAGTATCTATGCTGGCCGCATATATACGAGCGCGGGTGGTTGGTGAGAACGTAATCTCGATTCGCCGCGAGTGCGTAGATTGCCACCTCCCGATATGGCAGGCTCGGCGCGACGGTCGGACTCCGACTCTCTCCGATCTCTCTCCAGCTCATCTTGCTCGTCCTCTCGAAGTGATCCTAAAGTCATCTGCAGAACTCAACATACCGCGCTCAGTGGACCACCCCAGTCACTCTGACGTCACTCAGCCAGTCGGGTGTCCCAAAAGCGCGTCATGACTTACGTAGCGAGCTGGCTCACTGCACGTCAGCGCCGCTCGACGTTGCGCATCTTGTCGGACATGCCGATGCCCCAACTACATAAGCCTTCGAGCGCGAGACGCAGTCCGCGCTGAAGGCGCTCTCCCTCAGTTCTCACAAGCGGGCCCACAGCGAAGACGCGAACATGCCTCCCGTACCGAAACGTGGTCTCAACTTCGACTTTTCAGGTGTGTTCATGCTGACTGGACAACATTGCAGACCAGGCTTATACGATCACTTGCAGGCAAGAGCATCATCGTTACCGGGGGAAATCGCGGTATCGGTCGTGCCATCTCAGAGGCGTGTGCGGGTGCAGGAGCGCGCGTCGCGATCATTTACCGAGGGTCCAAGGATGCAGTAGACGTGGCTAAGCAGATCTCGAAGGAGAACGGTGTTGATGTAAAGGTGCGTACATGCATTACTCCGTGCGTGCAAGCCGCTGAACGGGCCACATATAGGCATACCAATGTGACGTCTCGGACGCGCAGACTGTGCAGAAGACGTTCAAGCAGATCAATGACGAGATGGGTCCAGTCACCGGGCTTGTTGCGGTATGTCCTTACCCAAAACGCATTCCAAGTTATCCTCGAGAGCGCCTATTACTATAGAACGCCGGAGTTTCAGTGGTAAAGCCGGCGCTCGAGATGACGAAGGAGGACTTTGACAAGGTGTACACCGTGAACGTCCTCGGCGTCTTCAATGTCGCACAGGCAGCCGCGCGTCTCTGGGTCGACAACAAGTATCAGGGCGGGTCAATGGTCATCGTCTCTAGCATGAGCTCACAGATCATCAACCAGATTGGGCAAGGGAAGCCTTTGAGCCAGGTGCGTCATCCGGCGTCACAGGAAAAGCATTGACCAAAAGCGTCGGGGCAGGTGTTCTACAATTCTTCGAAAGCGGCCGTGTCACAGCTCGTGAAAGGCCTCGCGTCCGAATGGGCCCAGTACAACATCCGTGTGAACGCTGTTTGCCCGGGATACGGTGAGCTCCGAACGCACAGACTCCCGTCGTCTTGTTTGCTCACTTCTGGCCTTAGTCGACACAGACCAGACGTCCGGGATGGAGCAGGCTATCAGGGACCACCAGGCGGGCGGTGTCCCTCTTGGCCGATTCGCGCAGCCGCATGAGATGGCACCGCAGACGCTGCTGCTGCTTTCCGAGCACGCAAGTTATATGACTGGCCAAGAGTACTTCGTCGATGGGCAAGTCGCTTCTTTCAGCTATTGATAAGCATGGTTCTGATGTTATGCGTTATAGCGGCCAGCTGATCTACTGAGAACACTTGAGTCGAAGATGCCGTGATGGTGATCGGATCGGAGCCAGGGCATGGACGAGAAGATATTGAATGCATCCAACAAAGTTTGTTTCAGCTTGTAAGGCGATAAAATCGGGCTTGGGTCGGCAGACCGTCGAATCATTGTATAGTACATGGATATCCCGTCACAACTGGACTGAGATACGTCCAGTTGGGCCTTTGCGACGGTGTGAAAGAGGGCAAAGCGTTTGCGGATGGTGGACGCAAGCTGACGGGCACCGAGCGGCCAGGCACAGCGCGCGGCGATCTCGTCAAAGACACGATCCAGATCGTCGTGGCGTTCGAGGACGATCTCTATGAGAGCCCTGGTGGGGAGACGTAAGTGAACACTGAAGCTGAAGGCTGCCCCGGGGCGAGGCTTGGGTGCGACGGGCTGTAACACGTGATAGCATACCCTACGGAATCCGTAGGGATACCTCCTCATTGCGGTTTATGCTATGTATACATTCGACGTTCGCGGGGCGCCGTTAGGAGGCTCTCGCGGGCGTCATAGTATGCCATATACTACTGCCCAGCACGGCGCGCGGACACATGGCGCACGGATGTGCTGCACTCGGCGCACACCGCGGATGCGCATGGTGGATATACGGGACTAGGCGAGAGACGTGGTGGGGGGAGAGAAGATGATGCAGCGACGCGGTGGCGTTGTATGTGTATGTATCACGGCGGACACCGATCACAAGATGTGCCGCAGACGGAAAGTGACGTAGCATAGCGGTGGCTGCGTCTTGGGTTTCTTTGATCTCCGCCTGCCAACCGATCAAGACTTTTGGGAATGCTGCTTGTAAATTAATACGGTCTTGCCAGAAGAGGCGATTTCGTACGCTACTTATAATATACATAGTCTGCTCAAATATTCCCTTAGCATATCAGATCTCGTCCCAGCAGAGCACAACGTACCAGGGTTTAGGCCTCTAGGATTGTAACTTCGTACCCCTTGCCATCCTCCTCGTGGGGTTTCTCTTTCCCTTCTATGTCCAGACTTTCCTGTTCGCTAGTCAAACGAGCATGCTCATCCTTCGCTCGCTGCTGCGCGAAATCGTGGGCCATCTCCTCGAATCGCATGCCAGGATCGACATTACTTAAAGGACGTAGCTTGCAGAATACCACGTACAACACGCCTGCGGTGACCGCTGAGACGTACCACCCGAGCTTGTCGATCTTGGTGGCGTTCCCGGGGACGCGCACGCCGAACGTCCCCACGAAGCCGACGAAAGGCAGCATCATCCCGCAGAAGTACGCGAGGCATGCGTTCGCGTTGAATCCGTGCCAATAGAAGTACGTCGCGCCCTTCGCGGACGAGTACACGTCCATGATGGCGATATTTCCGCGCCGCACGAGCCAGTAGTCGGTGATCATGATCGCCGCGGCTGGCCCCATGAAGATACCGTACCCGCCGAGGAACGCGAGGAAGCCATTACTCGACGCGAGGATCTTCCAGGGCTGTAGCGCGAGCGCGATGATCCCGCAGAACCACATCCCGCGCGAAATGTTGAACACGGTCGGAAAGAGAGCGGTGATGTCCGATCCAAAGGGGAGCAGGTTGGCACCGATGAGCGCGCCGAAGTTGAAGAGAAGCGAGCAGAAGGCCAGCAGGAAGACGAAGAAGCGCATAGGTCCCGTGAAGGAGTGTTCGAGCATCGCGTCGTAGACGTCCCACTGGTTCCATATGGTCACGCCCCATGCCTGCTGGAGTGCGGCAGTCCCGAAGACGCCGATCATCCCACCCTGGACAGTTGATGAATATTCACCAAGGCAGCTGCGGACAACACGGAAACGGACTCACAAGCGCAGCTGGAAATGGGACGAAGAGGACGTGGGTCCAGAGCACAGCGTTGGGGCTGTCGGAGTAGCGCGAGAAGTCAGGCATGTTCGCTATGAATGTCGACTACCAGCTAGACTCAGCATACATATGCATACGCACTTTTTACAATCCACTCACCCAATTTCCCATACACGAATTGATTGAGCTCACCATCAGCCACACCAAAGTTGCGCCCTCTGGCAGCTGACTTGCATTGGTGCCAGCGAGAGCCGCTGTGCCGGCGAGCCTCCCATTACTCTGCACAAGGCAGTAGATGAGTAGCCCCAGAACGCTCGGCGGGAGGAGCCAGGCTTTGAACGTGTATAAAGCGAGCAGAAGGCCAGCAGGAAGACGAAGAAGCGCATAGGTCCCGTGAAGGAGTGTTCGAGCATCGCGTCGTAGACGTCCCACTGGTTCCATATGGTCACGCCCCATGCCTGCTGGAGTGCGGCAGTCCCGAAGACGCCGATCATCCCACCCTGGACAGTTGATGAATATTCACCAAGGCAGCTGCGGACAACACGGAAACGGACTCACAAGCGCAGCTGGAAATGGGACGAAGAGGACGTGGGTCCAGAGCACAGCGTTGGGGCTGTCGGAGTAGCGCGAGAAGTCAGGCATGTTCGCTATGAATGTCGACTACCAGCTAGACTCAGCATACATATGCATACGCACTTTTTACAATCCACTCACCCAATTTCCCATACACGAATTGATTGAGCTCACCATCAGCCACACCAAAGTTGCGCCCTCTGGCAGCTGACTTGCATTGGTGCCAGCGAGAGCCGCTGTGCCGGCGAGCCTCCCATTACTCTGCACAAGGCAGTAGATGAGTAGCCCCAGAACGCTCGGCGGGAGGAGCCAGGCTTTGAACGTGTATAACCACTTGAGGCGCGTCGGGCGGAGGGAGCAGAACGGCAGGACAAACACCCAGAAAATGAGGAAGCCGACGAAGCGCTGCACTGTGCACCCAACAGACTCCGGAAAGGATACAGACAGGTTCTTCCACCCATCACCAACCACGCAGTTGATCATTGTCGAGACAAACGCGCCACCCTGGAATGCTAGATTGCCAATCCATCAGGTGGCCAAGGAAGGAGAAGAGAAGAGACTAACTGATGACGGACACCCACAAGCAGGCACAGACACCGCGAGCGAGGACGGGCCAGTAGTGCCCGTACATGCCGAAGCACGTACGGAGCACGACCGGGTAGCCGACATGGTAGTTCGCTGCAGCGCGAGAGTTGAGCGCCATGCACGTCCCAGCCACGGTTGCGGCGATCCAGATGCATATCGTCGCCTGCCACCATGACAGTCCACTGCCCACCAAACTGGATCCTAGTGTCCTGTAATCCGGAAGACGCATGTGAGCGCCTGTGATACGGGACAACGTAGGTGAAATTCTACTTACCAGTTACCGAAGCCCATTCCGAACCAAAAGATACAGAAGTTATACCAGCGCCAGTTGACCTGGCTCGGAGGAGACGGCTTAAGATCCTCGTTGATCCACGAGTGTGCTTGGTGCGCATTACCCTCCGTGTGGACATACGACAGAAAAGCCTCCTTGGAATCGAAGGCGTGTCGGAGGCGATACGTCCATCCGCGTACCGGTGCAACGAGCTTCGTGGACACCACCTCGTTTACATCTCCTATGTGCGGAACGCGCATGACTGGAACGGACGATCCGAGAACAGCGATGATGGCCGCGGGTGAGAGCAGCACCACCTGAACGATGGATATGGCATCCCCTTATAACAATATGCATGCCGTGTGCCTATCGACTTTCAGCGTCATGGGCCAGGCGATACTACACATAGTAGCAGCCCTCAACGGTCCGAGGAGCCTACAGAGATAGAAGCATAATTGAGATAAGTGCCGAACCGCCGTGAGAGCAGTGTATCAATGACAGCCTAGTACTGCTCACCAGGTACTTAGTAGCAACAGCACTTCGCTAGACATAAGTAAGCGATCACTGAAAACACATCAGCACATTTACCAACTTACTGGACACGCACCAATTCAGATTCAGGAGCGCGCCATTTGAGCTTCAGTGGGTAGTAAGTATGCAGTACGAACACCGCTTGTGACCGGTAGCCTGTAGGAAGGCTACTATTCTTAGAGGCGCCAGGGCCAGTCGAGATAAGGTGGCTGAGCAGCTGCATACTAAACCTTATCATTGGGTTTGCGCTACATACGCATGTGGCCTATTAGTATGTGGGGGGGCTGGCTGTTTCTTCTCAGCCTCCCTGCAGAGCATCCGCGAATCTAAGAGCCATCGTCAGACGGCCACGGTGTCCACGCAGGAGAACAAGGCGAGGCGCGTGGGTAGGCCCATTCAAACGAAGGCACACGATGTGATGTGGTGACGAGGAGTATCATTTGATCACGGTTCTAGTATACACTTTGGGTACGACAGCGACCAACATCAGCGAGCGAGATCCTTGAGGACAGCAGGGTCAGGATGAGAGCGGCAGATGAATTTATCGACATCTTGCGCAATGGTCTCGCCCCCGAGAACATCCATGATGAAGTAGAGGACATGTTGGAAGGAGTCAACAGAGGGCAGTTGTGGCTGGTGCTCCCAGATGTATGCGTACAGTTCGTCCCAGACAGGCACGAAGAGGGCAGAGCGGCCGCGGACAAGACCTTGAACTGCCCAGGTCGGATCGAGAAGTACGACGGGGCCAAACTGTCAAATGGTGAGAGCAGTGCGCCAGAGAAGCAAGATAGTAAATGACCATATGGTAGAGCATGAGTCGTCGGTTGCGGGCACTGACGAGCGGGCCGGCGCGGTTGCGCCACTTTGCGAAATCGCGGGACAGTTGGCTGAGCTTGGCCTTGGCAGCGTCCTCGGTGAGGCCCACGAGGTGGTGAGTGAATTCGGGGTCTTGACATGAACGCGTTGCGGTAGAAGGTCGAGATAACCTTGCGCCCGCCGTCGGTTGCGAGATTAGCTTGCCACTCGAGGGCGAACTTGACGGTCTCGATCTGGAGGAGGACGAACGCGACGGCGTTCGTGGTGGTGGCGCCGAGCTCCATCTCGCCGATGGACTTGTGGAGTCAGCGCGCGACGAGACGTGCATATATGCACGGCGCTGGTGGCGGCTCACCTGGTGGCGTGCGGCTAGACGGAGCTGGGTGTTTATGATGTCGTCAGTTGCGGCGGCGTGGACGACGATGTTGGTGGCGGCCAGCATGTTGTGGGCGTGCCCGCGGAATGCCTGGGCTTGTAGAGAGAGCAAGGGGTGAGGGTGAGGGTGCGCGTGAGTGCGTACTCACCCAGTCATGCGTGGATGCAGAGGGCAAGTCGCGGCGGAGGCGGGCAAAGGCAAGGTCCTCGCGGTCGGCGATCTTGAGTCTTGGCTGTGGTATTCCGAGGGCGGCGACCTGGTCGGTAGAGAGTGGGTCCGCGTTGAGGTTCCTGATGATGGCGGTGATGCGAAGGGTAGCAGCTCTCAGCTTGGGATCGACATGCACCCCGCCATCGCCGGCGTTGTTGTCCTCATCATCGTCGTGACCATCATCGCCGTCGTTGTCGCCACCGTTACCGTTGCTGTCGTCACCATTGACGTTGTCACCTTGGCCGTCTCACCATCGCTGCTGTCGTCGACATCTGAGAATAGTGGTACTCAATTAAGACTTATTCTCTGAACTTATTTCTAGCCACCGCCACCGTCCATATGGCCGACGCTGATGTGTGATGTCGTCGTTGATCGCCCAGCCATCCAATATTCCATGTATTCTGAATATAATTCCTGAAATACAGTGGCTGAGTTTAAATCATCGTGACGGATAGCTCAGACCCATCGAGTCGTCGCGCGCATCCATAGAACTTGTATAAGTCCATCGATCTTAGTCGCTCTTATGCCTCGCTCTCGATCGCATACTCGGCGCCGTTTCCGCTCACCAAAGCTCTCAGCAGCCGACCATATTGAAGCTTTTGCTTCCTTGCTGATTGCTGATACGGGGGATGACCATGACGTCCTTGCCCTCGCGCTTCTCGACCTCGCACTTGTACTCCGCCGACATGCAGGTCGTTACAATGGTGGACGACGTGGACCCTATGTCCAACAGCGTTGTGAGCAGTTCTTTGACTGGCTGCTTGATACGGCGGAAGACCGTACATTTCGGGGATATTTTCGGTTCGTATGCTCATTCGTCACTGTACTATCATGTTGATTCATGAGTAGGATGTCACGGGAAAACTTCTGGTATTTACACCAGCTCATCAAGGACAATCTGATCTTCCAAAGTCAGAGTCACCGGCCACAACGCCCGGTTCGCATCCAACTCGCCACCTTCCTTTGTCGCATGGGTGCGGAATCCCTCTTGAAGACAGCCGCAGTTGTGGCTATCGCGGAAGGCACACCATACCTTTATGTTGACCGCGTAGCACGAGCATTCCGCGATATTCGGGATCAACACCTATTCTGGCCAGACCATGAGCTTCGAGCAGCACTTTCGATGGAGATGGGCGAGGAGTGGGGTTTTGTTGGATGTATAGGCATTGGGGATGGTAGCTATATCTTCTTGCTCGAGCGTCCAGTAGAGAATGGGTACGCATTTTGGTGTCGAAAGAAGCGCTGTGCATTCGCCGCATGTTCGAATGCGAGTTGCTCCCCGAACGGAGCAGGTGGGAGCTGTGCGTTGTCAGGTCCAGCCCAAGGTTGTGGATAGTGATCAAACGAGGGTGGTATGCCCAGAGGATTGGGGTGGAACGGAACTGTCCCCGGTGCGTACGCTTCGGGTGGAGGATGAAAGGCACCGTCGTACGGAGGATGTGCGTACGACGGCATTAGAGCGTGGTTGGTGCAAACGCGCAGGCCGAACGCGCTCCTTGGTCAGCCAGACTTTCGAAGTCCGACTTACCCCTATTGTAGGGTTTCCTGGGCTTGTGTGTTGCCTACGTGGGGCACGGCGAGCCGGGCAATCACCTCACCCTACGATCGAGAGTCGGCCATCAACAAGCGACGGTGGCGGTCAGAAATAAGTTCAGAAAATAAGTCTTAATTGAGTACCACTAATAGCTGCATGGGATGGTCGCGATGTCTAGTAGACCGGAGGGCGTCAGCAGAGTCTGAAGAAAGAGAAGGGCCGTCAGCGTCGACTAAGCGAGGACGTGTGGTCCGTGAGTCATGTGACTCGGACAACCACACCGCGGGGTTAGGAGATGTTGGGTTGGAGGCGAGGGTAGAAGTCGAGCGCACTTAGTGGTATGGTATTAGCATACAATCTCATGAATCTAATACCTTTTTTCCTGTTTCCAAAGCGCAAAAAACATGAGTGGTCAATACATAACCATGACGTAGTGGCACGTCGTCCCCCAGGGCGAGGTGGTACGTCCCTATGTTTTAGGTTGACTTAACGTACCCACTATTTTATTCTGTTCTATTCTCGATGACTACAAGTGGGCAAATGTCTGCTAGTATCAGCCTCGCATTAATAGCGTCAGGGCTTACCCAGTTCGATGTGCTAGTTCGGGAAGCGCCCATCGTTGCGACCGACACACCGAGTCACTTCCAACGCAGCGGTGAGGGTTGTTTCTCGCGCAGAGTCTTGATTTTGCTCCAGATCTAACGCTTTATGCTGTCAGTGAATCAGCCTCTGAACCCCGCCCACCGTCGTGTGCGATGTTGCCTCGCTTTGCAGCAATTCTCGCAGCCCGACGGGCGCCAAAATCACTAGGCGCCAACGCTATTGTCTCGCTGTGGGAACGCGACGCGCGACAATGATGGGCGCCTACACGCTCCCGGGACGCGCTCCTATTGTCTCGCTATTGTCTGCAACGATGCAAAAGACAATTGACAAAAGCCATGGCCACCCCGAGTGTCTGTCAGTTCTCCCCTCCTCTCTCTTCACTCTGCGACATCTGCTCGCGCGCGCCGTCATCAGACGAGCCTCGCATTCCACACTCTCGCCATGCCTGCTACGACTGAAACGACCCCTCACGCCTCTACTTTCGACCTCGAGAAGAACCTCGAACCCACAACGGCTATCGATGTGCCACCCGCGACACCTACAACCCCTTCCTCTCCAGAATGCCCGCCACCCCAGCCGTCGATTCGCCTACTCTTCTCTTTGGTTCCTAGGCGCGACTTCTACCTCATCGTACTCCCCGCCATCCTCACCTCCATACTCGCCGGAGGCGTCGCTCCTTTCATGACATTCGTTGTCGGCGAGTCTTTCAACGCATTTGCCAACTTCCCTACTGCTCCCAATCCGTCACAATCTGCGAAGAGCAACCTGCTCCACGGTGTTGGCCTCGCTGCTCTCGAGTTGGTTGGCCTGGCAGCCGGTGCACTCGCCCTCAGCAGCGTCACCTCCAGTCTCTGGATCTGGACCGGGGAGCGGAACCTCCGTGCCGTCCGCAAGAAAGTGTATGCCGCTGTGACCCAGAAGGATATGGTTTGGTTCGACACCAAGATGGGTGCGGAGGATTCGGTACAGGTCGTCGAGGGAGATGGACCCCTTGGCGCTGGTGGTCTCATGGCGAAATTCGCCAGGTGCGTAAAGTGGCCTCTGCGGCTCGTGTTTTGTCTGACATACTATGCAGAGAGACTGACGAAGTTAGGATGGCATCGTCCCTCGCGTCCGGCTTCATCATCCAGTACTTGACCACCTCCATCACTTGCCTCATCCTCGCCTTTGTGCAGTCATGGTCACTGACCCTCATCATTTTATCTGCTGTTCCCGTCCTCGTCGTCATCCAGGCCGCCTCTCAGATATTTGCAGGTGCTCACCTAGGCGTCGAGCGCGCCACAACTGCGACAGCGGCGACTCTCGTGGACCGCGCCGTCGCAGCCATCGCGACCGTCAAGGCCTTCAACGCGGAGACCCATGAGCAAGAGAGCATCGGTCGCATCCTTGACGCGATGCAGGTTGCGGCGAACAAGTGCATAACTGTTTGGGGCATCACCTCTAGCCTCGGGCAGTTCGTGATGATGGCCATGTTCGTTCAAGCTTTCTGGTTCGGTTCCAAGCTTGTGCGCGACGGGGCGATCACTCCCGGCACCGTTATGGCTGTCTTCTGGGCGTGCCTCATTGCGACAAGCAACCTGCAAATGTGCATCCCACAGATCATCGTGCTGAGCAAAGGCAAGTTCTCGATGGCCGCACTGCTCGCTCTCGTGGACTCTGCGCCAGTATCTCCCGTCTCTTCGAACCCTAAGCTCGCTCGGCGGTCTGCTCGCATTCGCAAGATTGTCCCGGGTCGGTGCCATGGCGAGTTCGAGCTCGACAGCGTGACATTTGCGTACCCCAGTCGCCCGACGATGCCAGTTCTACAGGACGTCTCGATCTTCCTCCCTTCCAGCGAGACGTCGTTCATCGTCGGTGGCTCCGGATCCGGAAAGTCGACTGTCGCTCAGCTTCTCCTCCGCATGTACGCGACGACGAAGGGTGCCATCCGCTTTGATGACCAGGACGTCAACTACCTCGACGAAGACTGGATGCGGTCGCATGTGGCGGCCATTTCTCAAGGCTGCATTCTCTTCGACATGACCGTACATGAGAACGTCGCGATGGGCCTTGCATACTCCGGCAGCCGCCGCAGCCCGGAGGATGTCACTCGCGCTGAGGTCGAGGCTGTCTGTCGTGCCGCCCTCATGCACGAGTTCGTCAGGGATCTACCGGAAGGCTATGACACGCGGCTGGGTAATGGAGGTGCGAACTTGTCGGGAGGTCAGAAGCAACGTTTGGCCATCGCCCGTGCGCTTTTGCGCAACCCCACGGTCCTTATTCTCGGTTAGTTGATGTGTATTCAGCGGCGTTTCTCGGGTTGACTCACAGCTTTCATAGACGAAGCGACGTCCGCGCTGGACGCGACTTCTCGTATCCTTGTCTTCGAAGCGATTAAACGTTGGCGCGCAAATATGACAACAATCGTGATCACCCACGACTTGTCGCAGATTGAGCTGGAGGACTTCGTCTACGTCCTCAAATCAGGCCAGGTCATCGAACAGGGCTTCCGCAACGAGCTCGAGTCCTTCGTGGACGGCGAGTTCCGCCAGATGGTCTCTACCCAGGAGGCCTGCGGTGGGTTCCAGGAAAAGTCTGAGGCAGAAGCTGAACCAGTTCCCGTCGAGGCTATCTTGGAGCAACAGGACGTTGACAAGCAGGAGGAGCTCGCCGCAGTTAAGGATACAGCGAAGGCTCTCAAGCATAGGAGCGTCGCGCCCGCTCTTCGCCCTCTGACACTGGGCAACTGGATGTTCGAGGCTGTCGCCGACCTCACCAAGCCCAGTACGGTCCCTTTCCCGAAGGCTATTCTCGCATCGCGCGAGACGCAGCGCATCAGCCGCTTTGCTCCCCCCGAGGACCCTGTGGAGGAGACGGTGAAGCAGCGTCGCAGGAAGACCCTGCACATCGACATTCCCTCTCTCACTTCACCTCCTGCTACCCTCACCTCGGCGAGCCACCGCTACAGCTTGCAGTTCACTCCGACCTCCCCCACCCTCTACTCGCACCGTTCGACCACTTCCCTCCTCTCCCCCATCGCCGTTGATGATGAGGACTTCGATCTCGAGAAGGCGGCTTTGAAGCGTACTGCCGCCGAGGCTACAACGAAGCGGACGGAGACGAAGCGCCCTCGGGCTCGTTGGGACGAGAAGAGCCTGGCAGCCCTCAAGGCTGTCAAGGTTGAGTCCTCTGACGAAGCCGCGACCGAGGAACCTTTGCCTTCCTCGCAGCAATCGTTCTGGAGTCTCGTTCGCGACATCTACCCCACCATTCCGAACAAACCACTGCTCTTCATTGGCATGCTCTGCTGCCTTGCGAGCGGTGCTATGACACCCATCTTCTCCTTCCTCCTATCCCGCATCTTCTTCGAGGTGTCCATCGGCGCCAAGGATGTCTCAACCATCAATATGTTCGGCGGCATTGTGCTCGCCGTCGCCGCAGCCGACGGGCTCTTCATCGGGCTCAAGTACGCCGTCATGGAGGTGGTTGCGATGTCGTGGGTGACTCGCGTGCGCAAGGTATGCCTCGCGCGTCTGCTCGCGCAGGACAAGAAGTGGTTCGACAAGACGGATAACAGCGCCGTCCGCCTCGTGCAGATCCTCATCAAGGACGGCGATGATGCTCGCTCGCTCATCGCTACCGTTCTCTGTCAGGCGATCGTCGTCTGCGCAATGCTTGGCCTTGGGCTCATCTGGGCGCTCGTGCGTGGCTGGCAATTGACCTTGGTCGGCTTCGCCATCGCGCCGGTCTTCGCGGTCACCATGGCTGTGCAGACCAACCTCGTTGCGAAGTGCGAGATGAGGAACAAGCGCGCTCGGGAGGAAGTGGCTAAGGGATACTATGAGGTACGCTCAATCGCAGTCAGTCGCGAGGATACACGCTGACGATTCCTTCCACAGGCTATTTCTAACATTCGGGGTATTCGTGCCATGGGCTTCGAAGGCGCCTTCCAGAGTAGATTCGACCAATCCGCTGATTCTGCTCTTTCCATGGGAGTGCGAGGCGCCTTCGTCGAGGGCTGCACCTACGGCGTTGCAAGTGCACTCATCTATCTCGCTGAGGCTTTGCTCTTCTACGTCGGCGCGGTCCTCATCGCCCGCGGGACCTACTCCTACCTTCAGATGGTCCAGGTCCTGAACCTGGTCGTCTTCTCTGTATCGATTGGCTCGCAGCTCATGGGCTTCAGTAAGTGCATCTCATGTTCAGTATTCACCTGTTTACTGACCGTCCATTACAGCGCAACGCATTGCGAAGTCGGTGCAGGCCACCCATGACTTTAACACTCTTCTCAAGCTCTCACCTTTCACCGAGGAGTCGCGCGGCGTTCTGCGCCCCGAGATCCATGGCGCCGTATCTTTCAGCAATGTATCCTTCGCTTACCCCGAGCGCGCCGACGTCCCCGTACTCAAGGACCTCTCGCTCGAGATTGCAGAGAACGAATGCGTGGCGATCGTCGGTGCCTCCGGATGCGGGAAGTCTACAATCACTGCACTTCTCCAGCGGCTTTACGAGCCGAACACCGGCTCGATCAGCATCGGCCTGAACGAGCTCCGATCTACCGACGCCCACCATCTCCGTGATCACGTCGCCGTCGTCAGCCAACATCCGAACCTCTTCGACACCACCATCACTGAGAACATCGCCTACGGGAACAAGGACATCTCGTTCGAGGACGTGCAACGCGCGGCCAAGGCAGCGAATGTGCATGGCTTCATTGAGTCGCTCCCGAAGGGCTACGACACTCTCGTCGGCGAGAACGCTTCCCTCATCTCAGGCGGGCAGGCCCAACGCTTGCAGATCGCGCGCGCGCTAGCAAGACCTGCGCGCATCCTCATCTTGGATGAATGCACTTCCGCGCTGGACGCGGAGAACCAGATGGCCATCATGGAGACACTCGCACACGCTAGGGTGGGCCGGACCACACTCGTGGTGACACACAAACTCCAGATGATGCGTATGTGCGACCGAATTGTTGTCGTGGACGACGGCGTCATCGCGGAGGAGGGTACATACGAGGCCTTGATACAACGGCGCGGCGTCTTCGCCCAGTTGGCCAGTGGTGGTGCATGGACAGGCGATTGACCGTCTCGTCTCTGTTTTTTCTTTCTTTCTTTCTCTCTCTCTCCTCTCGATCATCTCTCCTCTCGCACGTGTAGCATTGACACTTTACGCCCTCACACAACGTTCCTCATGGCTGCAAGATTATTTGATACCGCACAGTGAAGTATAAGTACGACTGTACCTTCGATCTTCGACTACTACGCATTAACGACCCGCGCACATTCCTTGATTGTACTGTTATCGTGGCCTCACTGTATTCTGACAGTTGATTCAGTATATAGAGATGAAAACCTCTTTTGTACCCAAATTGCCATTCACTTCTAAGTACAAGCCTACGTCGGTCCACTGTAAGTAAGTAAGTGTGGCCTTCGAATACGCGATCGCCGATCGATCGGGCGTCGTCACCTCCCTAGTTCCAATCCGTCTTAACTACCTGACTGTCAGTGGGCTCCACATCTAACGGCGAGATGGGTGCTGGCTAGAGATATATAAAGGGCGAGACGTTGTCTCCTCCGTTGTCTGCTCCGATACCACCTCCAGTGGCCCTGTAGCCGTGACTAGCTCATCATCCACCGACTCCGAGCTAGACGCCTCTGCCAAAGACAGTCGAACGCCTCTTTGTCCCAACGAAATATGTAGACAAATCCGACACACCTCAGGACGTCGCGATGATGTAGGAGGGCCCTTAACAACGCACTCTCGCGCATCGATGTACGACGTGCAGCCCCACTCTGGCTTTGGCGAGACGGTCATGAGCTTTTCCGTGAGCTATGCCGCGGCGCGAGTTGAAGAGCCACTACAGAGATGAGGCCGTCCCCCTTCACGAGTTCTTCCCTATCCTCCACTCATGCACTACGCCACTGCTCGTCACCCGCGCGCTGCTCGAGTCCGTCAACAAGCGGCGGTACGCGCGCGGAGCAACGCACACACCGCGGAGTGCCTCGCGACCCTGGAATCGTCGGCCGCGTGGCTTACGGGCGAGAGGCCGTGCCTCAACCAGAGCCCGGGCGAGGAGTTCCCGGGCCTGAGCGCGGCGCCATTCCGTTCGCTCTCCATCGCGTATGTGTTTGCGGCGAACCTCATCACCGTCGCCGCGGCGGTGTGGACGCTCCCGTAGAGCGTGAGCGCCCGAAGAACAGGCTGTGGGCTCCCGAGACGATCACGCTTGGAGAAGTGCTGGGGCGCCGCCGGAGGGGATGGAGGTCGATTGAATGTTCAAGGTTGCAAGAAGGTCAGTTTCCGGAGACGGCGTCAGGTGACTGACGCGACACACGGTGTTTTACGCGCTTGGACCTGCCCTAAATTCAACGTTGAACTCGGACTTGGACTGCTACCTGCCTGCCGGCTCTGGCAGCGCCCCTGCTCCTATATCTCACCTCAAGATCTCGTCCGACCCCGCTCGCACGCACGCGGACTATGCTTTGAAGATGTCCGACTATTCCAGTATCCCACCCTCAACAGGGCCCCCGCGGTCGCCGCTATTTGGGACCGCGACGTTTTCAACGCTCTCGGCAACCCAAACGCCGATGTCTCCGTCGAGGCTTTCCTCTACCATTCGATCTGGTGCGTTTTTTCACCCTGTTTCCGTCTCTAGCTGACGTCGCGCAAAGCCACTCCCATAGCATCGTCGTACGACAGCGACGACGCTTCGTCCGGTCGGCAGATGCGTCGCATTGTTGTATCACCCTCTCCGACTTCGAGAGACTCCGATTCGTATACCTATTCTGAAGAAGACTCTATCCAAGACGCAGCCGAAGTGGAGGCCGAGCTCGCGCAAATCAATGATGACATCGACGACTTCCTTTCCGAAGTCTCGCGCGGCTCCTCAAGAGGCCCATCCACGTATACCTCTTACACTGGTCCTTCCACATACACGTCCTACACTGGTCCGTCGACATACTCTTCTCGCACGGACAGTGTATCCAACACCGGCTCCGGGACGTCTGCCAACCTGCGCTCTGCCGTCGGCACCGTACCTCTGCTTGGACCAGGTGCTCGATTGAGCACTATCTCTGAGCACACAGAAAACACCTTGTCGCGTCCCTCCTCGTATCCATCTGCTGGTGATGCGAATCGACTCTCGGCTCACATTGAAGGGATCGCGTCTCACACTCGTGCTGCGACGGAGCCGTCTCAGGCAACGCAGCCTCCTCGCCCGCTTCCGTCGACTCCGGGTCCTAGGGTAGGGGAGCGCATAGCGTTTTTTGAAGACCGTACGGCGGCTTCATCTGGGAGTCCAGCCCCAATTTACGGACACACTAGGACAGGGTCGGCACCGTCAGCGATCCAGTCCCCCAGTCCCTATACATCGACACAGAGCCGCTCGATGCCTACACTGAGCAGCACCGGGTATGGGTACAGTAGCACGACTGGATATGGTACCACCACGTATGGCTCTCGGCCGTCCTCTCGCACAGGCTCCGCGGCATCGTACTCGGGCCTCAACACTACTATGTCGTCTATGTTGTCGCCACCTCCCCGCGCGCATAGCGCTCTCTCTTGGGATTCTCGCAACCCTACCAGCACCGCTGGGACCACGCTCACGAGTCGGACGCCCGTATCCACGAACACATACACCGTGTCGGGTACCGAGACAGCGACGTACACGAATCCGAGCTCAAACACAGCTTCGTACACGCTCTCGAGCTTGAACGCCACCACGATGACGCCAACGTCTACGACGCTCACGCCGCGCCAGATGTCGCCCGGCGACCGTACGGCGTTGAGCCAGGTGCGTAATGTGATCAACCGGTGGAAGGAGCGCACGCCTTCCATGGGCAAGTCTGAGCGATCGGGGACGTCGCCGTCGCCTACTCAGAGCGACGGCCTGTTCAGCATCCGGCGCAGGGCAAGCAGAGGCAGCGCCAGGCTGAGAGATCGCGCGTTGCAGGCGGCGAATCGGAATGGCAGGCGGGCGAGTGACCCGACCTCGATGACGGGCCTCGACGAGAGCGGCAGTGGCTCCCTCAGCACAAATGAACTGCTGCCGCCGCCCTTCGACATCAATGAGATGGGCCAATATGCCGGAGCTCCGGAAGCACAAGAGGTGAGTTTTCAGTGGCGCGACTGCTCATCGTACGCTAACAACGTGTGCCACTCGTAGCCGCTTCGAATTGGTCTCTTGTGGTACCTCAATGTCCACGCAGCGCCGCCGTACAGATGGCAGCGCTGCCAAGGTCTGCTTTATCCGCACATGCTCTTGCTGTCTTGGATTGCCCCGGGTGGAGGCCGCGGTATTGTTACACTGGATCTGTTGAATTGCACCGAAGTACAGTCGGCAAAGTCCCCGACGCACCACGGCGCGCAAGATGACGTTGGAACGCTCGCGGCGATAATGCAGAGTCAAAATGCAACATCGGGCACGGGGGCTCAACTGGGCGAAGCAGAACTGATGCAAACCCTGAGCCCTTTCCACTTGCACTACAGTGACGGTATCGAGAGGCTGGGGACGGATAGTCCGAGGGAACGCGTTCGCTGGGTGAGCGCTATCTGGTAAGTGCAAACGTTGGTCGTCAATCCTACTACTTACAGTAATCGCTGTGCAGGGATGTCCTTGATCGCGCTGTGTCTATTCCAGACCGTTCAGCTACTGGCTCCCCGACTGGATCAGTTCGCACGATGCGTTCGTTCGCCAGCTCTGGTTCTTCGCGCTCGGGGACTGCATCTGGCTCGGCTTCAACGCGCTACGTCCCCCACATCGATACTATCCCAGACATCTCCGACTTGCAGTCTATCTCTAGTTCCGGCACGCGCACCGCGTTGTCGCGCGGTCCTTCTCTTGCCTCTGCCCATCGCACGCGCGCCACAGACGACTCGGCGGTCTCGAATCAGGCCTTCTTGTACCCCGGCGATCCGCGTGTGATCGCCCCGAGCAGGAGCAGCTCTATCCGCCGCACCAGCTCTCTAACGGATCTCGATGAGGAGTTCGCTTCCGCCGTTCGCCGTGCGCGCGACTCCCGTCCGGGGCTTGGCTTCGGTTTAGGCCTCGCTGGAGGTATTCCTGTAGGTGACGGCTCCCCAGTGACGGTGTCAAGTGGACCCAGGCTCAGTCGTGAAGTGTACATGTCGCCACC
This sequence comes from Fomitopsis pinicola, assembly GCA_001931775.1. Lineage (NCBI taxonomy): Eukaryota > Fungi > Basidiomycota > Agaricomycetes > Polyporales > Fomitopsidaceae > Fomitopsis > Fomitopsis pinicola. Next base: position 19,233 of record MPVS01000051.1, read on the forward strand.
ACCGAGTGTGGGCAGAGGCAGCGAGCGGGCACGTAGCCGTGCCTCCGACAGTGCGACGACCGTCTCCGATGACGCGTTCTTCTCTGTGACAGGTCGTTCGAGGACGGCATCGAGCTTCTACTCGTCGTCGTCGTTCACGAGGGGCCTTACCACCACCGACACTAGGACAGGAACTGGCCTCGGCACCGACGAGACCCTGCTTGACATCGTCTCTGGCACCGGCACGAACATCGTCGCGTCGACTTTGTCCCTCAGGGGCACGACGTCGGCGTCCATGCTCGGCGACTCTCACAGCGGTCTGCCCTCAACGTCCCCATCGCGCAGTGGCTTGACGCGCTCCCGGGCCGTCACACGCCGGACACCGAGGAGCAGTTCGCGCTCGTACACCTCGTACGACCGGAGCAGCAGCGAAGATACGTCGGACAAGGAGAACACCAGTAGCTACACTCCCACGGCAACACGTTCGTATACGGAGGGCCTCAGTACGCTGGAGAGCTACCCAAGCTCGTACACCCCAACGGCGTCGTACACCCCGACGAGGTCGTACACGCCTACACCGTCGTCTACGTCGTACACACGGTCTACGGACGAGACCCCTCAGTCTGCCGAGGAGCCCGACAGCGAGCTCGCGCGGTCAAGCACGACGGCATACAGCACAGACTATGTGACAGCCAAGTCCCCCTCAGAGCTGTCTTACGTCTCGTTGCCGACGATCCCATCCCTGTCGGACTACGACACCGCGGATGTATGCTCTACGGAGTATGAGACGGCGCCCAAGTGCCTCACCGAGCCATTCTCCGAGTACGAGACGGCAGAGGTGTGCTCTACAGAGCCAGGTTCGGAGTATATCACGGCCGAAGTGTGCCCATCCGAGGCGGAGACTGATTACAAGACGGCGGAATGCCGATGTACCAAGAAGCGCGAGGAGGTTGAAGAAGAGGACGTCGCAAGCATCAGTGCACCCTCCGCCATCCCCACCATTCCCTCTATATCGCCGAGGAGCATCGTTGAAGAACTGAGTCCGGAGGACATTCCTCTGCCGCCATCAGTTTACAGTCCATCCGTGACACCGTCGCAGCTGTCGGAAGAGGTTCCCTCGCCAATAGACGAACCCGTCCCATCTCCATCTCCGCCTGAACTGTCAGAAGAGGAGTCGTCCATTATCATGTCCATACCAGGCCCGTCGCCGATACCGACGACTGAGTCTCCGCTTGGGTCGTTGCCCTCCGTGTCGACGGTGTCGACACCCACGGAGTCATCTATCACACCGACCCTCACCGACCTACTCACGCCCACGGTTCCGTCCACGATTGAGCAGCCGTCAACGCCGTCTAGCCCGGGCGTACCAGAGTCTTCGTGGGGAGTAGAGACTGATGAGTCGTATGAGTCGTCGCTCTTGCGAGCATCGCCGTCAGTTCAATCGCTGGCGCTTCCCGAAGGCGCAGACACATCGTTCGAGACGTCGTTCCTCCGGCCGAGTGGGTCGCCGTATACTGACGAGGAGGCTGTCAGCCTGCTGACGCCTATCACCGAGTTGAGCACGGAGTCCGCGACGTCAGTGCCATCTTCACCGTCTGAGTCGATCACGCCAACTCCATCGACGATTTCCTTGCCTCCGAGCGTGCCCTCGCCTACCCCGATCTCGACGGAGGTCCCTGTCCCTGCCGTGACGTTGTCCCGCACGCCGTCATCGATATCTACTATTTCCTCCATTTCGATGAGCTCGTCCATCTTTGAGCCACGGTCGCTCTTCGAGTATCCGATGTCCGTTTCGGAGGACGACCTGTCCACAGAGCCGTCTTTGCTGTCTGTGATACCATCGCCGACGATAAGAGCAGTGAGTGTTTCGTTTCGTTCACCATACGCGAGCTTATTCTCTGTCAGGTCTCTCCAGAGGCTGTTCCGCTACCCTCGTCTCCAGGCCTCAGTCTTGAACCTCCAACGCCGACCATGAGTGTCAGCATCACGACGCCGCGGGGCGACATACCATCTATATTGTCTGCACTTGAGACCGTGCCCTCGGAGGCGCCGAGCACGATCCTGACCCACGACGTCAATCGCTTTCTGCAGTACTTGAATGAGATCGACACGCAACGAGGCGCGGAGAACCGGGAGATAGCGCGCAATATCGAGGAGATCAGGCACCTCTTGGAGGAGCTGAGAGACAGCCAGCAAGATATACCAATGCCCTTCCCTTCCCCTGCTCCTCCACCATTTCTGCCTCCGCAACAGCAGCCATTGCCTCAGCAGCAGCAGCCATTGCCACCACAGCAGCAGCCGTTGCCGCCGCAACAGCAGCCATTGCCGCCGCCGCAGAGCCCGTCCGTGATAACGGTGCGAGAGATCATACGCGAAGTCCCGTACCCTGTCGCCTTTCGCGGTCCAGATGTCCCACCCCCTGTACCGAGAAAGGATCGGTCGGTAGGTGGGAGCAGTATCATCTCTCGCAGTCCAATGGGGCCTCGCGACTTCTTGCAAGCTACTCCGAGACCTCCGCCGCCGCGTCTCATCCCAATCCCGTTGACGCCGCCTCCGATGCGTATATCTTCGCCCGACACCATCTCCGACACCATGTCTTTCCTGTCCTCTCACCACTCAGATGATCTCAGTCTCATGGAATCAGAGTCATACCCTCCGATGCCGACGTCTCCCTCCTGGCCCTCTGATTCAAGCCCTTCGCCGGAATCTTCACCTGAGTCCGAACCGCTATCCCTTCCGTCTGCAATATCAGCGTTGTCAGCAAGCCCGACGCCTCCACCTTCGTCTTCTACTCCCGCCTCGCCGACACCTTCGACTGAATCTAGTGGTACTGCTAGGCAGATCCCTCCTGTCAACTTGAGCAGTCTACGTGACGCGTTAGCTCAAATTCGCGAGGAGATGACAATGCTGCATTCGAATCAGGCTGCTGCAAGTCATATACTGGAAGAGCTACGTTCCCGGCCAGTCGGTCAGGATGTGTCAGACTGCTGTCGCAGGCTAGAGGAAGCTATCCGGCGCATTTTGGAGCAGACGCAACGTCCTCCGCCTCAGGCTCCTGCACGAGATGATCGGTCTGAGTCTTTGTACCCTTCAGGCTCAGACACCTCCCTACTCGACCACATTGCGCGGTTGCGAGATGAAGTTGGACGCGACGTCCCTCCCATTCAAATGCCTGTGCCGGTTCGCGCTGGTCCATCGTTCGACGAGCGGCTGGTCGACATGTTGGCCGAGGGTCCGCCGGTAACCCAACAGCCGATACAACAGCCTCCTCCCATAATTCCTCTCACGTATCGCCCTGGTCCTAGAATAAGTCGACCTCGTAGTGCGAGTCCTGTCTTTGAGACGGACCTCCCGCCAAGACCAGATACATTCCCTGTGACCCGGCCCGTGATATTCGAGAGGCCTGGAAGGCAGCATGTTTCTCGGACACGCCGCCCTCGGCCATTCGTTCCCCCTGAGCCCTCCGAGAGCGAAAGCGTATATGTTCCTCGAGCTATCCCACCCGAGCGTAGGCGCCCGACTAGGAGCGGCCCTGAGGATGACCTCGACTTTGAGCAGCAGGTTCGCAGAATACGTCAAAGGCGCGGTGCACCAGATGGGTTCTTCCAAGCGGGACAACCAGAAGTAAGTTTGAAGGCTTACTGATATCTTCTCCACTGACTAGTTGTGCTCGTTCAGGTCCCTGGAGACAGGCCTGGGACGGCGCCGGCTACCTTTGCAAACGTGCCTCCTGTACCGCCTCACCCAGCTCAAGGGCAGCCTGGGACTGTACCTGCGCCTCCTCCCGGAGTGTTCGCGCCGGTACCTCCAGCTCAGGTCAGAAGGCTCTTCTTCAGCTGCTTCCTTCATCTCACCTCCCATCAGACTGTCCTGCAGATTCCTTTCGATGACATTTTGACTTTGCTTCGGGTGAGTCCGTTGCTATCCCCATCTGGTTCTGTTTGTAAAAACGCGTGCAGGACAATCGCACAGCTCAACTGGCGTCCATCGACCAAATTCGTGAGGTCATGCGCTATTTGAGGGACTTCAATGACTGGCATGGTCGGGACGTAGAAGATCGCCACGCAGAGATCCGGGGCCTGAATGCGAGAATAGACCAAATTCGCGACATGATGTACGATCTCATGGGCCGTCGGGGTGAGTAGCACCACTACCTTACCGAATGCAGAGGGTCTAACAATTGCCTACAGAACCTCCGTCGGCTCCGTCGGAGGCGCCACCTCCACAAATGCCAGTTCCTGGCCTCGTTGTCCCTTCCATGCCCCAGCAGCCTTACCCGCCAGGTTTTGTCCCTCAGCAAGGCCCTGGATATCCGGGAGACATTGTTATTCCCGACATTCGTACGGATGGATCGACTCCTTCGCCTCCTTATCCCCCAGTCGTCCCACCGACACCTCCTGGAGTTATGGGCGTGCCTGGATATATCCCCCCTGGTCCGCCGCCGCCACTAGGTACATATGTGATGCAGCCGGCGCATGGTACCCCCATGCATCAAGAGCGGTACAGAGAGGAGAGTCCAGACTTTGCTCCGCCCGCTCCGTCGTCCTCCAGGCCCTCTGGGTCCGGCTCAACTACAGACGGCTACGAGTCTGATGGCCCTCATGCTATATTCGTTCCACCTCCCGATCAGCGTAGGCAAGAGCTACCCACGCAATACATCCCACAGCAAGGACCGGGAATGATCACTGTCTTACCTCCTCACTCGGGCCCCGAATTCCCAACCGATATGCACCCCCACGAAGAGCATGCTCCTGGGCGTGAGTCGCCGACGGGCACTGAGAGAAGGTATCCTGTATCACGTCCCACAAGCCCGAGAACAGCGCCCTCGCGCTCGCCGTCGCCTCGTATTGTTCGCATTCCTACGGAACCCCATCCAGGATCGCCCAGGCACCCCGATGTATCGCGCACAGACGTTGCTTCACCTCCGGCGGCCACCACTCCTCAGCCGATCATCATTCAGCCAGCGCCACCACATCAACAATTCATACCCGGCCCACCTATACCTATGATGCCCATTGGACAGCAGCAGCCGCAAGGGCCACCACCACCAACGCAGGTAATCGAGGTCCTGGGGCCCAGTGTTTCACCGACGTCACCACATATGGAGCATTCAGACTACACCCATAGCTCTCAACCTATGGTCATCCGTACCGGGTCGCGGCGACGCTCTCGCTCTCGCTCGCCCTCACAGGAGAGTCGTCGGTCACATCGCCGTACGTCTACGCCTCCGCCTACTCAAACAGTGATCGTTCCATCCGGTGCACCGCCCACCGGGCCTCCAATGGTGATTCCAGGTGGACAAGTAGTAGTACAGCCTGCCCCAGCTGTGTCAGGTCAGCCCTCCGACATTGTCGTCCACACCTTGCCTTCCGGTGGCCGCTCGCGGTCGCCTATGAGCAGGCGCCACGACGACTACGACCGCGGCCGTCGTCCCAGCGATCGGGAACGTGACCCCCGGGATCGCTCAAGGTCGCCGGACGATCGCTCTCCGAGGCGTCGTGACGATCGATCGCCAGAGGACCCCGGGAGAAGGCGCCGGCGTGGCTACGAGTATCATGGACAAAGGCATCGGGGCTACTCGCGATCACCAGAGTATCATGGACGAAGGCATCGTGGCGACTCGCGATCGCCAGAGTATGCTGGACGAAGGCGTCAGTCCTACTCGCGGTCACCAGAAAGGCATGCTGGACCTCGTCGATATGTTTACTCAATGTCGCCGTCGCCTCCACGCGACTGGGATGACCCCCGTCATCTGCCAGAAGACCCCCATGCGGGCCCTTCAAGACATCGCAGCGGGCGTGGTTCCTGGTCACCAGGTCGCGATGCCCCTTACAGGAGGGGTCCCATCCGTCGAGTCATATCGAGGTCTCCATCTCCGGTTGTTGTCCACGTCCGCGAGGCACCCGCGCACGCCTCCCACATACGGTCGCCCTCGCCAACTCTCACTGGTCAACCTTATCGCAGTCGAGTGCCTTCGTCAAGAGTACGGCCAATGTCGCGATCGCGTGCAGGCAGAAGCCGCTCTCCTTCGCCGATGTATCATGTTCCTCATCGTCCTCCACGTTCCAGCCCTCCGTCTGCCCATGACGATTATGACCGTGTACGGCAGATGACACCTTCGCCCAGGGGATACCCGTCTTCGCTTACTTCTCATGGGGAACCTATACACGTCAGGACGCCTTCCCGACCATCCGAGCCCAGGTCTCCAACAGTCGTTGACTTTGAGCCTCATCCAACAACAGGTGTACTTCCCAGAGTCGAACGCGTGTCAACGGGTAGATCGAGAAGAGCGCCTTCAGGTCCAGGCCCGTCAGGCAGGGGACCAAGCCAAGGTACACATTGAACTGTAGAAGCGCTCTAGTTTCCGACTAATAGCCAACTCAGTCACCGTGGCCCCAGAGTATGAGGAAGGTACACAGACCCCACAAGGTGAGCATCTGACCACTGATTCCTTGTAAAGTGAAATTCTAATGCTATGACCAGAGCTTCCCTTGTCGAGAACGGCAAGTGATGGTAAGATTTTGCGATCGCCACACATGTGTCTCGTCACTGAGCTACTGGGTAGTATCTGCAATGCACCAGGCATACGCCGGCGCTGACGCACGCACGCCAGCTGGTAAGTCTAGTCAACGCTACCAGAAGTCTTGCTAAGATGAGCCACACAGTTTCTCGTGCTCCAACTCAAAGAAGTACGAGACCGGTGCGAGACTACGAAGCAACCGAAGAATCGATGCCATTGCCCGTCCCAGCGCCTCACGAAGGAACTCCATTAGGGCATGACTACGAGGAGGAACCGACCGAGGAGCCGGAAGATGCCTACCAGCGTGATGCTCCTCCATCTGCGACTGTCTCGAGAAGGCCCACTATCCGTGCTGAACGTGCTGCTCCGTCTGTTCCTGTATCTGCGGCGCCATCGAGACGGCCCACCGTCCGTGATGCTCCTCCTACAGAGGTTGAGCAGTACAGGGAGTCAGGGCCCGGAGCCCTCAACCTCGAAGACTTGGAACGGGAACGGAATGAACGTTTTGGGGAACTCGAGCGACAGGTCGCAGATACGCTCGGGACCCTGCAAGACGCTGAAGCTGCTCGAGATCAAGCATACCGGGGCAACGAAGACGAGCGGCAACGCATCTTCGAGGACCATGAAAACCGGCGGGATCAAGAGGCTGTAGAGCGACGAGACGCAGTGTGGAGGGAACTCGAGGATCGTCTAGCTAACCTCGTTCAGCAGGTACCGCTGCCGGTACCTCCACCGCCTGAACCCATCTTTGAGGCCGTTGCTCCTGGCGAAGAACCACCCGCGCCGGAGGTTGAGGATGAGGTTCCCTTTGGACGTCCTGCGGACGACGTGCATTCCATCGTGGAGTCGATCCGCACAGTGGCGCAAGATGCTGCTTCTCGTCATGCTCAAGAAATTCTCGAGACAGTGCGTGCGGAACGCGAAGAGCTTATGCGGGAGCGGGAGCTTGCGCAAGCAGAGCGGGAGCGCCAGCAGGCCGAGGTGGACGCCATTCGACAGCGCTACGACGAGGACCGCGAGGCTCGCATCCGTGCACTGGAAGAGGAGCTAGCGTCTGTCCGTGCAGAGTTGGAGAATGAACGCCAGTTGCGGTTGACGGAAGAGAGCGAGCGGCGCGAACGGGAGCGTGCGGAGATCATCGAGCGCGATGAAGCAATGCGTCAGCAGTTGGAGCAGCTCACGGATCTTGTCTCTCAGCAGCGCGAGCAGCTCGAGCGGAAGCAAGAGCTCTCAGAGCAACACTGGGCCGAGAAGCAGCAATGGATGGAGCAGTGCAATGACTCGAACGCTGAGTTGCATCGGCTGGTCCAACAAGTCATCGACGAGAGAGCTGAAGACAAAGCGGCCTGTGATGCGGACAGAGAAGCCAGAGCCAACGACCCTTGTGAGTTTATATTCAGTTACAGTGTCTCCTGAAACTGAACGGTTGGGTAGCTATTCAAAACGTGCTGGATGAGATGGCGAACTTCAGAAGAGAACAGGATGAGCTCCTTCGACAAATGGCAGAGAGTACGTCATGAAGCTCGACAAGTCCCACAGAATATTGACGCTACTTCGTTGTGCAGCCTGGCGTGCTGACTGTACCCGGCAACACGAAGAGACCCTCAATGCTGTCCGATCCACAGCCCACGAGCAAATTCCTTTCAATATCCAAGGCGTACGTTGTCGCTTTGATTCCTTATGGCAGATGCTGACGTTCTGCACCATTGTAGTACCTCGATGAGTTCAGTCGCTCCCTTGCTGCGGAAGTACGCATGCTGCTAGGCGAGGTTGGCAGATTGCGAGAAGAGAGGCGCAACATCCAATAGTGAGTCATGAGTCGGCCGCTGTGCTCATCCCTCGTTGACGCAGACTTTGTTTCTAGCGAGCTGGGCTGTCTGTTGACCATGAAATCCAAGATGGGCCCTGGGGGGGAGTTCGATCCCGAGTGGAGGCCACCCACAGGCGCATGTGCCCGTGATGCCCCGCCGCCCTCTGAAGCGCCTGCAGAAGCGCCTGCACCAGAAGAGCCTCCTCAGCCTGCACGCCCAGCGTGGCGTAGCGTCATGCAGCGTGGTTCTCGCCGGTCTCGTAGGTCTCAGGCAGCGCCGCCGCCTCCTCCGGAGCCTGCGCCTGAAGTGCGGCCTCCTGTCGAATCGTGGGCAACTTGGCAACGTACGTGTTGAACACTGTTCTCGAGTGATCAATGAAGCTGACTCCAATGATCAGCGACCGCGGCATTCGTGCCTACCCCGCCACCGAACCCGCCTACTACGCTGTTGGTGCCAGAGCAATCGAGCCCTGGGTTGTTCGGTCCTCGTTCCCCGCGGTCTTCCGTACATCGTTGAGCTCGCGTGACATGATAACTACGACCTAATGATCCCTGCTGACACGACGGTCCTTCTCTTCACGATCTGCACTACTACTTGCTATCATACTGCTGACCGAGGACGATTCATGGCTGATGACGACTGCTTGACTGTTGGATTGGAATGACGCATGCTGTATTGTACAATGTTTTTATGATTATGTTCACGAATTTACTGATGCTCTCTCGTGGCTCTGGCAACGGCGACGCTCGTCGTCTCACTGCCATTAGGGATGCCCATGACGTATAGCCCGATGGACGCTATATCGTGGTGAGGTATCGGGCTAGACATGTGATGCATACATAGACGGACACTCGAGCCCCAGGAAGAGCCTTATGACTGTGACGGACAACTATAATTGTGACGGAAAACTATGACTGACGCTTGTTCAACAGGCGTAGTAGGTAGAGACATCGAGCCCAGAAAGTCCGATAGACTTAGCATAGACTCCAAGGGGGCGACGAAGGAGGCTACAACGGAGAGGGTGTCACTCACATCGGCGGAACACGGACCTGAGCTCAGTATACGTATCTGCGTGTGGGCCGCAACAGGACCATCGTTTGTCGGCTCTATCTGGCAGCGAGTGCAGTACTAGTCCTAGTGAGACATCGACTAGTATGGAGATGGGCTGCAGATGGCGTGGAGAAGCCAGTCAATAGATACATTTCAATGGGGTGCGGGTGAGATTGGACCGGATCTTCGGGCGCGGCGACGTACGTACTACAATGAAGGAAACATGGCACTCATTGGCAAAGGCAGGACAGCAGATGGGTCGGGTGGGCGGAGTAGTACAGGCGGCCGCCGGATACACAGTAGATAACAGACCAAACAGTATCTCAAGTTTGGTTTTCGATAGACCTTGCTCGCCCATGGGATGAAATCAGTGGCCTTAGCGTAGTGTACCCGGGAAAGAACATACCGTGACCACGTCCACTGTGGCGGTGATCGAATCATGGGTGGCTATGGGTCCCAGTTCCCACGCCTATTCTGTTCCACCTCAGCGTCTACAAAACAAGTCTTGTTGTTCATCATGACATGCCATGTCCAGAATCTGGACATGGCATGAGTCCAGATGCCACCCAAAACCGCTTTATTTGGTCATGAAATTACATTGCCAATCCTACGCCAACTCCTCTGCCAACTCCTGGCAGGCTCTATTACTCGGTCCTTCCTGAATCCTGTCAGCCATCGTCATGCTCAACGTTGGGACCACCCGGGCCATCCAGCGGTACAGGTTTCACCCTAGTACTATCATTAATGTCACGACTCTCCCAAGAAACGACCAGCAAGTTCAAACCGAAGACACTCAATTACCTCGGATACTTATAGGCACTTCAAAGAGCTACATGCACGTGTCTCGAGGGGGGACTCGGAGGCTCGTCCTCGACAAGCTTGGCGAGATCTTACGAGCGATGGGTCTTGCTGTATTGCACCTGTGGCGACGTAGGACATGCTGGTGATTTGCGTGCAGTCGGCACAGACTGCGTACCTCCGAGTCGTGCGCGTTTTGACAACACCCTCTTTTAGGGTTCCATTCATCTCCACGAGGCCCCCTCTCAACAACTTACCTTACTAAGTAGAGCCCGATCAAGTTCCATGGTGCTATAAATCCCAGTCCTTTCAGCAGAGCGGGCAGTGGCTGTTGCAGCCCGCACAAACTGAGGCCATATTCAATCTGTGCGTTCTGGCGCAAGTGTCAAAGTCCACGAGCCTAAAGCAAGTTCAAGACTCTACGTTCCATGGCCGGTGCGCTCTCGAAAGAGAAAACAACTAGGCGAGCGCTCAGGCTGTACTGTGTCTCTCTACTTCACATGGACTCGGGGCACGCCGGGACCGCGGTACCGTGACGATACCACAGTAAATCCGACTCCGATCAAACGGGGTTGAAGGGATCCAGCTGCATATGTTACTACATAACAACTACTTCGCGCGACAGTTGAGGATTGGGATGGGTCGCCTGAGGCTAACTCAGCTGCAGGCCTAGGCCGACGCCGGGGACCTGGTGACGTCCACTCTACCGCCGACTCGGACGCATGGCAGTGACTCTGTTGAAGCATCCATACGTCCGCAACCAGCTGACGTGCTAGCCGCGCAATGCCAATCACTCGCATCAAGATGCATAAGTACCCCACAGCACGAGCCCGCCCCATCGCTCGGATGACCACTCGAGCTTCGAGTGTCCGAGTCGGACGGTCCGAATCTCGGCATAGTACATTGCCTACTACTAACTAGTAGTTCAATGGTATGCGCTAGGCGTAGGTCGACTTGGGGAATGATAATCCAGTGGCAGTTTCCTGTGCAACTCCCGTGGGCTTATTCTTCGTTTGACATGGATTCAAGTTGGATCTGTGTTGGCTTGAGTCCTTCACTTTAGGCGCCTGACCCCACAGATTGTAGCGCCAACGGAAAGCGGGGCCGGCATCCGGGTAAGATCGCTCACCATGTACAGGCTCGGTTCGGCAGCAGCAACCACTTACAAACGATAGAGCTCGCCCGCTCAACTGTTACGCGCGTGACGGAGGGCGTTCAGAACACCAAACGACGGAATGCGAGGATTCGACGAAATTCTATCGCCAGATTGATTGATGCGCAAGCGCCGTCCGGGTGGCAATCTGACGCCCACGTCCGAGTCGCGGTACAATGTCTCGCTCTCACCTGCGCCAAGAACCGTACTGTCCCCTCAGGTGTAACGAACCACCATGATGGAGGACGACAAGCACGGCCTGAAGCTCGAGCTCAAGAATGAAGACTCGAAGGGGTGAGCCCGAGAGGAAGCGCGCTATGCATCGCGATCACTGACCCGCTGTGGCGCTCTGCCTCGAATAGTCTCGACTCCGTCACGGAGGACATCTCGAAGACCCTTGCTGCGGGTGAGGTATCGGAAGTAGCCGTGGTCGCGGAAGGCGAGGAGCGTACGACATGGTTTGTGTGGAACCTCGTGTTCTGCGCCAGCATATCCGGCCTGCTGTTCGGTACGACTCGACGCTTCTGTAGCACGCGAGTGCTTTTGTTGAACCCAGCTTCATCTTCGTAGGTTATGATACTGGTGTCATCTCGGGAGCTCTCGTCACCATTGGGTCTGATCTTGGTCCCGAACACCTGTCAAACATCCAGAAGGTACGTCATCCCGACGCGAGTGAGGACCATCGAAAATTGTTGGGGAGGCCTGTCCCGAGCTCGTCTTGTGGTCTGGACGCGCAAGTCGCTTTTGTCCGAACGGGGTGAGGATCAGGCATCCCCACCAGTTGTCACGGGTCCTCGCGAATCCCGCACCTCCAGGGTATGCCTAACAGCAACCCCAAACGCAGGAACTCATTACGACAGCGACGACGCTCGGAGCCCTTATTGGTGGCCTCATCGCCGGTATGCTCTCCGACTACACCGGGCGGAAACCCGTGCTCGCCGTCGCGGACATCATCTTCATAGCAGGTGCGATCGGGCAAGCCGTCTCGCACGCCGTCTGGCCCATGGTGAATCCCTCTCCCTCCTCTCCTCTGCGTTTGAGATTCACCACCCCGATGCTCGGCATCTAGATCGGCGGGCGGTTCGTGATTGGCTTTGGGGTTGGCCTTGCATCGTGCATCGCACCGCTGTACATCCAGGAGCTATCGCCGACGCGCCTGCGCGGCCGGATGGTCGCGGTGAACGTCATCGCAATAACCGGCGGCCAGGTCATCGCGTATGCGATCGACGCGGCGTTCCAGCATATGGACGGAGGCTGGCGATGGATGGTCGGCCTCGGGACTGTCCCCGCCGGGCTGCAGTTCGTCTTCCTCATGTTCCTGCCTGAGTCACGTGCGTACCCGCTGTCCTTCCAGGGAGTACCTAAGCTCACGCTCGCATGCTACTGCGCAGCACGTATTCTTATACGTCGAGGAAAGCCTGAAATGGCACATAGGATTCTCGCTCGGATATACTCCTTGGCGACGCCCCAACAGGTCGAGCTCAAGGTTCGCATTTTCCTTCGCTTGCCTGCTCATGTCACCCCTCATCTCGGTTTGTCCCGTAGTTGAAAGTGTTGGAAGCCGCAGTGAAGCAGAGCGTCGACGTTGCAAATTCGACGACCTTCCTGCAACGACTGAAGTCTGTCTTTTGCGTACCTGTGCATCGGCGCGCCCTACGTGAGTCTTATGTGCACGTGCGCGAGTAACGCGACTCAGGCGATACCGCTAGTCATTGCTTGCGGCCTCCAGGCGTTCCAACAATTATGTGGATTTAACACGGTAAGCGGTAATGCACTTTCTTGTCGACGGCATTTAGTCTGAGCCTCTCGCATTGCAGCTCATGTACTACAGCGGTGCGTTTCTGCTCAGTTCCGCATCGTGGCACTTGGTCTGATCGTTCCACATCAGCTACGCTCTTCGAGGAGATTGGCTTCAGCGACTCCATCGCCGTCAGCCTGATTGTCTCCGGCACGAACTTCGTCTTCACGCTGTTCGCGCTGAAGTACATTGACATCATCGGACGTCGTAAAATCATGGTTTTCTCTGCTCCCGGCATGATAATTGGCCTCGTCGTCGCTGCCATTTCATTCCATTGTGAGTGCAAGTCTACTTCGACGTCGCCGTTGATTACACCTGAAACGCGTCACAGACATGACCAGACAGACGGGCGGGCAGCTGGTGTCTGGTACTGACTATTCGAAGACCTGGTCGGCCATCATCCTAGTATCTATGATCTTCTACGTCGCCTCCTATGCCACAGGGCTCGGCAACGTCCCGTGGCAACAAGGCGAGCTCTTCTCGCTCGAAGGTCAGTCCCCTCCCTCCGCATCGTCTTCCACGCACACCCCGCTGACCTCTTCACCCCGCGCCCCCGGCAGTCCGCGGCATCGGCACGTCGCTCGCGACGACGATGAACTGGGGCGCGAACCTGCTCATCAACTCGACGTATCTCTCGCTGATGGCGGCGATCACGCCCGCGGGCGCGTTCGGGTTCTACGCGGGGCTCTGCCTGCTCGGCTGGCTCTTCTGCCTGTCCTGCTTCCCTGAGACGGCGGGGCTCAGCCTCGAGGAGGCGCAGATGATCTTCCAGCACGGGTTCGGCATTCGCGCGAGCGAACGCCTCCGCCGCGAGAAGCGCGAGCTGAAGAGGGCCGGGGTCGAGCGTGCGGCGCAGGAGAGGGAGAAGGCCTAGTGTCTACGTCATCTCGATGTGTCCCCTGTCTGCCGGTATCTGGGACCCGCGCAAATGGTGGGGTGTATCTGCAGGATGGGTGGGCGAGCGGTGTTGTAACGACATTCATGCCATTTTACGCGCATTGATCGTATGACAGTGTTGTATCGTTCCATCGTTGTATTTGTATTTTATTTTGATTACCCGTGAAGACTCTTCCTGCATCCTACTGTACATTTAGGATAGGTCCTGTCATGATAGTATGATACCTACTGAAAACTCGTATCCCGGCAAGCACCTGTTCTGCGTGCGTTCTGACTTTTTTGAGCCATGTCAAGCTGCGTCGCTGCGTCGGTCTGATATAGCCGTCACCCGCACGTGGCAATACAATCACACTTACACTCAGCTTCCCACGGTTTCAATGGCATATCCATCCGAGTGTATCTGCATGCCACACTTTCCAACCTGGAATCGCGAGTAGGCATCCTCATTTCCTCTTATCCCCCTCATCCAAAGAACATGAGGTAGCCTGAGTATATTGCCAGCACTCCGGGCCCCTCAGCGTCCGGCGGGCAGGTGAGACACTGACTTTGCCTTCGAATTGCTTACGTGAGATTGCTGTTTTGGGCGGCGCGCAGTGCTGGTGGTCAGTACACCAGTCTCAACAACTCACGGCCACCCACGGCGGCAGCCGTCTACCCTCTCTACCATCATGAGCTCCCCAGTATACCCGGATGCAGCCCCCGAAACCGTCGCTCACCGGCCAGCGACCATCAGTGAGCTCGCGGCACGCGCCCAGGACCAACTGTGGGACCCAGCCAAGGGTCTGAAGCACTGGCTGCGCACGGCAGAGAAGGCTCGCAGGAATGGCGATTATTACGCCGACCGCCACGACTTTGAGCGGGCATTCGTTGAGTATGCGAGGGCCGCCACCATTGTCCTCGAGAAGCTGCCCACGCACCACGACTACAATGCCATGCTGAATGCTGATCAGCGCCAGAACTTGGGCATGGTGAGTCTCCGATCGCGCCTTCCGACTTGCATTCTCTTCCCCAGACCTTGCCTGCTTGTGGCGATTCTTGGACCTGTACCTCCTGCTCGCGCGGCTGGTTATGGTAGGTCGGATCGACAACCGCGGTGTCCGCGGCAGTTAATCATTTACAATGTGAACGTCCTGTCCTGCTCTAGGTTTCGTCCCACCAAGCGTCTCAGTATGCGACAGTCAACCTGCCAGGATTCGTCAATCCTAGCTGGTTGACAGGAATCTTGCTACAGATCGAACGGTTGTTCATTCGCCTTGCTGTCCCGTATACCACTGTGCTTGTGCTGACGCTAGCTGAACAGAATGGGCAAGACATCCTCGAGAGGTTGAGCCAACTGAAGCCCGTACTTGTCGAGCGCTACGAGCAATGGCAAGCGGCGCACGAGACGACCCCAAGCTCCAGCCGACCGTCGACTGCAGGCTCGTATTACACGGACACGACCCTTGACGAACCCACGAGGTGGAGACGAGAGAATGAGCGGTCGTTAACCGCGATCGAGATGGCGAAGCGGGAGACAGACTACCAGCGTGGAGAGCAAGCGAGGCGAGACGCAGAGGAGCGGAATCGGCAAGCACAGAGGGACGCAGAGGAGCGAGATCGACAGGCGCGAAATGAGAGTGTGCTGGCAAGGCAACAAATGGCAGAGTCGCGGCGCAGAGAGGAGCAGGCGGCGGCGGCGGAACGGAGGTCAGCAGAGGCGAAAATGATGGCGGAGCGGGAACGGCAGGCAGAGCGGGCACGGCTGGAGGATGAGGCGCGGAAGGAGGAGGAAGACAAGCGGAGGGCCGCGGACGAACGGCGGCGTCGGGAACGAGAAGGCATCGTGCGGCGGCAGCAGGAAGCAGAGACCGCGGCGCTCGCGGCGAGGATGGACATCGCGACTCGGCTGACGCCCTCGCCCAACAGCGGCAGTAGATCCGGCGAGGAGATGAGTGCGCGGGGCAGCGCACGTAGCTTCCCCGTGGCGGCGCCGCAACCGGCGCATGCACCGAACTCGTCGCAGCAGCAATCGCTGTACGGAACTTCGAATGGCTTGTCCATCATGCCGCTCGAGAGCCCGACGAGGAACGACGACGACTCGTCGACGGACCCCGAAGGCATGGACCGCCAGCCATGGCGTCGTCATCGACATGACCATACCCCAAGCAAGTCAAAACAACTCGCAGGGTAAGTCCTCATAGCCGGTTTCTATATTCGCTATAGCTAATTGCGGCCACCAGTCTTCAATATCCACCTACAATAACGACCACCTCGCCCGCACCGCCCGAGGGCCCCATCCGCTACCCGTCGCTCATGTCCCAACACCAGCTGAAGCAAGGCTACGTCCCCTCGTTGCAGTCCATGTTCACGAAGTCCACCCCGGGCCCGCCGCCTGCGAACGACTCTTCCCTCCTGTTCTTCGACTCAAAGCCAGCCGAGAGCCTGCACTCGCGTTCCTCTGCCGTTGACGCCGTCATCCCTCCCCCTCCTCCAAGTCACATATCTGCCCCGAACGGCCACGGCCGCCAAGGGTCGAGCTCGATTACGTACCCTCAGGCTGGGCGGCAGCGCGGACCCTCGCCGTCCGGCGCACGCCCGCTGCAGGGGGCGTCGGCGTCTCGGATCGTGCAGAGCACGTCGACGGACTCGAGCGTGCGCGAACTCAAGACGGTGCGGCTGCCGCGGAGCTGCCTGCCGCGGTTCCTGTCAATCGCGCGCGTGAACACGCTGCACAACCGCGAGACGTGCGGCCTGCTGCTCGGGAAGGACAAGGGGAGTAAGTACGTCGTGACGACGCTACTCATACCAAGGCAACACTCAACGAGCGACACGTGCACGATGGATGAGGAGGAGCTTGTTTTGCAGTTCACAGAGGAGCGGCATCTGATCACTCTTGGATGGGTGGGTGCACCTCGTTCCTTGCTGTCTTGCTATGTCTCACAACCTAGCTTATAGATACATACCCATCCCACGCAGTCTTGTGAGTAGTTTCAATCACTCCTCGATGAGAAATAACTGAGGGTGTTATATTGCAGGTTTCATGTCATCCGTAGATCTTCACACACATTCTGGCTTCCAGCGGATGCTTCCGGAGTCGTTTGCCGTCGTTTGCGCCCCGACTTCAACCCCCACGTAAGCCACTCGCGTCTGGCCTCATCAGTGACGGTACTGAGAGGCCCCACCCTCAGGTTTGGCATTTTCCGTCTGACAGACCCAGGTGGCTTGCAAGTGGTTTTAGAGTGTACAGCCAAGGAAGCCTTCCACCCCCATCCAGAAGTTCCTATCTACACGGTACGTCAGCCAGATTCTTTTCAGGCCATGCATGGGGTGTAACATTTACTGTTCTAGGACTGTGACAATAGCCATGTGCAGATGAAGGACATGGATCTCGAAATTGTTGACTTGCGTTAGTCGTGTCGCAGCTCTTCCCCCTTCAATTTATTCTCCCCATCATCCGTCATTTCATTGTATACCAGTCATCTGTATCCATCATTACCGCTTTCTTCCTCAGAACTTATGCACTATAACATAACATCTGTTGTACACATACTGTCAATATGGCTAGGCACTATACATTTGATTCGTTATGAGCATTCCACTGCATTAATGATATAGCTCAGCACCTTGAATCATAAGTGTGCTGGTAGCACTCGAATGATACCCTTACGCACGGTGCCTCAGAAGCGGCTCTAGAGACCAACACAAGATTGGAAGCAGCGTACATATCAGAGCCTGAATGTACATGTCACGAAAGCGTCAATCAATTTGGAATCCCTGCATTACAAGACATCTATGCATAAGCTGCCTCTGATTTACTCGACGTTTCACTGAAGCCGTAGTTTTCTCCCTTCACGAATGCACGAGTACAGTGCGCCATGGTTACAGATCTGGACAAACAATATAAGCACACAAGCAAGAGGGTCGAGGTGATAACGATAACTCACGCTCGGGAGATAGGGTCGGTCTGGTAGAAGTTGCTAACTGGCTTTACGAAGGGCTTGCCCGAAACTTTCGCGCTCGCAGTGCCAGCCGCAAGCGTCTTAAGACCGGCAAGCGCGACGTCAACAGAGGTAGGCTCGAGGGTGTCGTAGCGGACCAGGGTGGGCGAGACTTCCCACATGCGGTCGCGCAGGCTCAGCACATCGTCGTATGGCAGCGGGGAGTCCACGAGCTCGGAAAGCGCACTAGAGGATAATTGATGAGTCGGATCGTCGAACCCGTATCAGGAAGAAGTACATACCGGATGATCTTCCAGTCCTCGCGCGAGGCGCCAGGTGGGGGCACGGCTGCGCGGCCCATCTGGGAACGGCCCTCAGTGTTCACCCACGTCATGCCTTTCTCCGTGTACGCAGCACCGGGCAAGCAGACGTCCGCAAGCTGCGCACCGAGGTCGCCGTGGTGGCCCTGGTAGACAACGAAAGCGTCACGGGGGATGGACTTCGGATCAACCTCGTCTGCGTTGAGCAGGTAGATGAACTTCGGCTTCGTCTGGGAAGCCTTGCGCGAAGGGACGAAGCCCATCTCGTACGCTGCGGCACGCGAAGCAACCTATGAATAAGCGGGAGTCAACGGAAGGTCCGGAGAAGGGTAATGTCCGCGCACCCTCTGCAAGACAGCGAAGCCGTTCCACTCCGGCGTGAGCAGCTGGCTCTTGTTTTTCTCCACGTACTTCGCCAGAGCATTGTAGACAGCCGCACCGTCAGCGTGCTCAGTTATAGCACTTCCGACGATGATCAGAGGCTTCTTCGCGTTCTTGAACTTCTTGGCGAAGTCGCCCTTGCCTGCAACGAAGTCCGCGACGGCCTTCGCGTCCGCGCCGAGGTAGTCATAGCCGTACACAGTATCCACGCGCTCGCCGATGAGACCGACCTCGAGGGAAGTGTGCAGCCAGCTCTTGCGGATGCGGGAGTTGAGTACCGCTGCCTCGTGTCGCGGGTTGCTGCCCACGAGGAGGATGCAGTCTGCCTGTTCAACACCGGGGATCGTCGCGTTGAACAGGTAGTTCGAGCGGACGTCGACCGCGTGTGAGGGAGCGGCATGCCCACCAACGCTATCGATCGCGAGATTGTCCGAGCCGAGACGGGTAATGAGGTCCTTGAGCGCGACCATCGACTCGGTGTCTGCGAGGTGGCCAGCAATAGCCTGGATCTCGTCACCAGTAGCGCCAGACGCACGGAGCCCGTCAGCGACAGCGGCCAAAGCGTCCTCCCAAGTGACTGGGACGAAACGGTCACCCTGCTTGACAAGTGGTGTCGTCAAACGCTGGAACCGGAGACCATCATACGCATAACGCGTCTTGTCGCTGATCCACTCCTCGTTCACATCATCGTTCGGACGAGGCTGCACTCGCATCACTGAGACCCCGCGTGAGTCGACCCGGATGTTAGACCCTACAGCGTCCATGACGTCGATAGAGTCCGTATGCTTGAGCTCCCACGGACGGGCGTGAAACGCATAGGGCTTGCTCGTGAGAGCACCGACGGGGCAAAGGTCGACGATGTTGCCAGAAAGCTCCGAGTTCATCGTCTTCTCCACGTACATACCGATCTGGATGTCGTTGCCACGGCCGGTCGTACCGAGCTCTTCGACACCTGCGACCTCGTTCGCGAACCGGACGCACCGCGTGCACTGAATGCAACGGTTCATCGACGTCTTCACGAGCGGGCCGAGGTCCTTGTCCTCCACAGCGCGCTTGCCAGTGATTTCGTGGAACCGTGCACGGTCAGTGCCGTATCTCATTGACTGGTCCTGGAGGTCGCACTCTCCACCCTGGTCACAGATGGGGCAGTCGAGTGGATGGTTGGCGAGCAAAAATTCCATGACACCCTCGCGAGCTTCGTGGACGAGGGGGGTATTTGTCCAGACCTTCGCACCAGGCATGGCGGGCATTGCACAGGATGCGACGGGCTTCGGTGACCGTTCGACCTCGACGAGACACATACTAGACGTCCTTAGCTTTCGTCCAACCATATGCATACAGCACACTTACCGACAATTGCCCGCGATTGCTAGTCTGGAAACCAAAGGTTAAAGGATTGACATACAACGATGAAAGATGGACCGACCTGTCATGATAACAGAACCGCGGTATTGTGGCGCCAGCAGCCTCGCAAGCCTGGATCAAAGCCGAACCTTGTAACATAAAGAATGGTCAGTATACCTTTTCTAATTCGTATGATGAGCAAATACAAGGACATGGCCATTCGCGTGTTGGTGTCAGGGCTGTGACGCCGCATCAGAGTACACCGACATATACTCACCCTGAGGGACAGTGACCTCCTTTCCGTCCACCGTCAAGGTGATATCAGCCTGGCGTGCTGAGGTCGATGCAAATGTTCTTCGTCCTGACAAACACTCCCAGTCAGCGCCGCCCTGAGGCAACGTCGTCGTCAACCGTAATAAACACACCTGCGAGCGACGAGGGGACGACTTTGGTGAGAAGACCCGCAGATGCAGGCTTCGACGCCGAGACCAGCCGCAACATCGTTCGAGAAGGGCTGAGCACGCTGGTCAATGCGCGCGACAATGGTGAGATTGGGAGAAACGATGAGCAAGACGAGCGAGGCGACGAGCAGCGCGATGACCTTGCACCGGCTTCTACCGATTTTGGCGCCCGGGTTTACCGGTTGGCGGTTCGATTTCGGCCGCATCCCATTGGCTCCCGTGCTCCCAGCGCTTATATATATTTCCTCGGGTTTTCTCCTCCGGCCCCGACAGGTGTGTTCAGTGAAAGTCGTATATATTCCGTAGTAAATGGAAGATTCATGGCAGTGCGTAGAGCTACAAGCTACAAGCTATGCGTACAACATGTCCGTGTGCAAATACCGAGACGCCAAAGCAGAATAGACGAGGGTAACATACCGGCCACGATACCGAACGAATGTCACAACGAGTCGTTCACGGAACGAACACCACCATCAGCACATTCACCACCAGCTTCTCCATCTCACCTGCCTGCACGAACGGAACCCGCTCCTTCGATATCGGACCCACGACGCTCACGTCGTTTAACAACATGATGTCTGTCTCCGACATCGGGATTGCGCCGCTCTTCTCCACCCGGGTCCGGAGGTCGTCCTCCTCGTCCTCCCCAGGCTCAGATGCTCCTGAGCTGATCGGACCTCGCATGGGGGGAGCACGTCCCCCATTAACGACGGAGATGGGCATGCGGGCCTGCGACGTGGTCGGGCTGCCCGCAACGTCGCACGAGAACTCAACAATCTGGTCGACTGGCCAGACATACCCACCCGCCGTCCAGCGCAGCTCAGGTGCGAGCTTATACAGCTTGATCGCGTGATACAGGACCGAATCGCCACCCTTGAGCTGCACGGTTATCGCATCAGCAACGTGTCGGCCCACGGGTACTAGTAGCGGCTCTAGAACTCACGTAAGGGACAAGCGATTCTGCAAGGACCTCCCCGGGGTTAACCCCGTAATCGCCAGTGAGGTAAAACGCGATCCTGCGTCCGCGCGACATGTTGAGGATAGGCGAGAGCAGGTCCAGGAATCGGTCGCTCGGAGTGATCAAAGGGCTGGGCTGGATCAGCGCAGGCCCGAAGCTCCGAAGCTGCACGCCGTAGCTAATCGACACCCGGCAGCCCTTCTGCACGAGTTCCACTTCGTGGTCGCAATCGCCCATAAACGCCGTCCACTCCATGTCGCCGCTCTTCCCGCCCCGCGCATAAAACTGCTCCTCCACGCCGTCCGCGTTGCGCACGACTAGCGCCCCGCCGCGGAAGCGCACGGGCAGCGTTACGATGATGGTGGCCACCCGCCCGTCGTTCGGCCGCCGCTGTACAGGGATCTTGTTCCCTTTAAGGACGATCTCGAGCCTGTCTCGTATCGATGTAAGGTAGTGACCGACGGGTAATGTTGGAAATAGGGTGTTGCGAACGGCCTCCAGGATCGGGTGGTTGGCAATCTCAAGTGTTGCGGTGAGTGGGAGGTCGGTGGGGTAGAAGAGGGATTCGTTCTGGGGGTATCCGTAGTCATCCATCCCAGGGGGGTGCGTGAGGCTTGTTGGTAGCGGTCGCCCCGAAGGATGTGGTTGGCATGCTGCGATGAGGACATCGAGAGCCGGGGGCATATCAACATCGATATCAATGGGGAAGTCAACGGAATGAGTTATGCCGCTCTACGCTGGCATGAGCACCCGAGGACGTCGAGAAGAGATGTATGATACACTCACTCTTGACCGGAAGAACAGGGTGAGGACGGAGGGATCCACTGGTATACGCCCTGACACCGTGAAGGGTCTTGTTTTGGAACTGAGCAGTGTAGCGATGCTCGTCCGGAAGGCTGTCTCATTGTCAAACTCGTCTGAAGCCCTCCTCCGGCGAGCCTTGGGCGGCGTGTGCGGCGTCTTGGGCATATGCTCGACCTCGAAGTCCGACATGCTAGTGTTTCGTGTAAAGGGGAGTCCGTCCGAGGACCGACTTGAGCTGGACGGCGAAGAGCGCGCACTGACCGTCGTATACGACATGGCAAGTACCAGGGATGGCGAAGACCGGAGAAAAGAGGTGTGCAGGCCGTAAGGTGGGAGATCAGCGACGAGAAGAGCTCTCGACCGCAGGGCGGGGTCTTATGACGACAAAGCGTAGACGGAAGCGCTTCTCTGCGTCGGCCATGCACATACAACGTGTTCGCCCAGATGGGCGATGAGTGGCCCAGGGTCTATCGTCCCGTTTCCTCCTGCCATATCACACGGAGCGCAAAAATCGATAGCATGAATACGAACCGTCGGTCGGTGGGGCAGAGTAGAAGCGTGTCTATCACGAAATCATGAAATCAATCCTGACTGAACTTGTCCCACTGGAGCACGGTGCTGCTGCTGATAATAGAAAAAATTGGCGTCAGTCGCGAGTCTCTCAAACAACAAGAAGCATTGCTTACCTCTTCAAGATACGGGCCATCCATCAGCGAGTCCACCATCCAGCCTGCGCGTGGCTCAACACCGTAAAATGCAGGTAGGCGGCGCCGCAAACATGCTCGATGGAGCTAAGAGGCCTGAGAATCGAAGACCGTACCAGCTCTGTTCGCACCAAAACTTGTATCGTGCTGCTGAGCAATCCCTCCGGCAGACCGCAAGCAGGAGGTGCGACATCGAGAGAGGTCGTTGGGGCGGTCATGGGGAGAGAGCGTGTGGCCAGCGTTGCCGCCGTGGCGCGTCGTGTACTGGGCGCTAGGTAGCATGCGGGCTTTCTGATTGGCTGAAGCGATGTTGGAATTACATGTCTCGGCCACGTTTCTGACTGAGCGTCAAAACGCAAAGTCAACTTGACGCAAACCCTCGTCTGCACATCGTGTTGCCACCACTCCGCTTTCTTAATCAAATCAACTGAATTAGAATAATAGACGTAGACGTCTTCTTCGCGACTTTGAAGTACGGGAGTAAGGGTGCCAGAAGGAAGGCTGATGTGCCGTCGAGGGTGCTCCTCACCGGCGTAACTTTCAGGGTGCTACCTGGTTGCGTAACCTCGAGGATCTGGAACACCCTAAACAAGGAGGAAACACCTTGGACGAGCTAGCACGGTAGGTATGGTGCCTGTGGCCTTGCCATCCCGTGGTGCCTGCTACGGAGTTCTAGGTGAGGTCCGTTCGTCCGCGAACAGTGGTGATACGTACAATGAATCTGTCCTTGCCAGACTACCTGACTGCGATGCTCGCGGCATTGAGTCTCGCCCTGTGCAGTGCCGGAACTCACCGCGAAGTTCAAGCGGTACGGTGCGAAACATAGTCATCCAAATGCCATACGCTGACTTCAAACTCAATAGCCCGCAGGAGTCTTGTCAGCCTCCATGCGTGCACGTATTGGCCCCGGGTATGCGACTCGTTCCAGGGTATTGGTCAAAGTGCCGGTTCCGCTGATTCGCTCGGCTACTCCAGTGCCCTTCTCTATAGCTGTCAAACGCAGCGAAGCTGGATGCAGCTGGCAGTATTAGATCCGCGGTGGGATTCAATGGGAGTTGACCAAACCTTACGGCATTCAGAGATCACTTGTCCAGACACGCCGTGCCATCGAGACTGCCTGCCTCCTCTTCTTGCAAACAGGCTTGCTTCTTAGGCACGCGAGCTAGAAGGAAGGGGCCAGTGGGCGCCCCGAGGTGGTGACGTTCACGATCCGAGTAATTGCCCCCGGTGGATGGTCGTCTCAAGGTAATTTGATACGTTGAATACCATGAAACCCCAGAGCACCATCACACTTCAGAGCTGGCGTACTCAGGCTCGGAGTCTAGTGTGGTGGTTGCTCAGCTTGAGCGGCGACAACGACGCTTCTACTGCTAAGTATGCATCATATGTTTGGTGAGTGCGGCTCCGAACACACCCACTAAACTCAGTCTTCGCCGCCTCTCTGATCTCCGACGTGACAACCGTACGTGCGGTGAGTTTGCGGTTGGTCAACAAGGTGAGCCATTAACAACAATTCAGTTTCATGCGTCACTAGATCATTGAAGCATGAAATTAGCACCGATATACACTCCGGACCCGGCTGTCCCGCACGACTTACTTTTCATCCAGTGACGTCGGTGGCGCAGAAGCTCTGTCAAACTATTCCTCCTCTGCCTGCATTGCAGCTTCGTTCATTCATACCTAAGGCGCAACACACTGGAGCCCACAAACCCTGCAGACCACGACCTCTACGGCAGGTTCGCCTTCTCTTTTCGACGGTCCATGACGGAGAGCCGTTCCCTATTCTCATTCATCCACAGACACTGGCGCGTATGGCACCACCGACTTCCAAGGTCAGCCTCCGAGGCTTTGGTCGCCGTATGGTGGAACCGAGTAGCGTCGGGAGCTCCACCCGCCTTGCGACGACGCCGTGCGGTCGTGGCGTTGGCCCTTGGATAGCTCAAGAGCTCATTCATATTCACGTTCCTCAGCTAAAGGACCGATAAAACTCCGTATTCCTGAAGACACCGTGAGGCTCTCTGGGAGCCGCCCCACAGTGCCGGCTTCCGCGGTCGGAACGTCCACGCTGAGTCCCCGCACCATCGTCTTCCTCCACATCACGGCGCCTTCGTTTCCAGGGTGAGTACTAGCCCCGGAGTTCCGTATACACATGGCCAGGGGCTCATTGAAACCCCAGGGAGCACTCATACGCATGCGCATGAGCGCTGATATGGACGAACACGTTGCAGGGTGTACAATCCGTGTGCGACATCTGCCCCGCTGTGCCACGTACTACTAGTAAGTCAACATCACCAGGGCCGCCCAGGCTCTTCAAGTTCCGACCTCTAGGTTGAATTTCCGACGAGGATGCTGAGGAGGGCTCGAGTGTTCTATCATTCAAGCTCAATCACCACATACCGGCTCTTTAAGCCGCAGTATTTGGTGAGCTCTGCAGCGTCTGAGCAGTGGTACAGCTGTTGATAAATGACTTCACTGTCGCTCGGTCACGCCGGTGAGTGGTGGGTGACATCTTGTGCCAGGTAAAGCACATATTCAGGATAGTTTTAGTCATAGCAACCAATGTTCTGCGGGCATTTGGCACAGTGGTAGCGCGCACGCTTCGCATTCAATAATGCCTGCGTGAGGTCCAGGGTTCAATCCCCTGAATGTCCATGACAGTGATTCCGATCTATGCTTTTGGTTGCATTGACCTGCTTTCGAGTCTGTCCGCCTTCTACCTTTTTGTATCATGGACTGTACAGGGCAGAACACTCGGCCTAATTACGACGTATTACGTACAAAAACCAGCCATTCATGGGCAGTGCGTTATTTAGTGGCCGAGTATGCAGAGAAGTCCACGCTGCACTGTACCGGCGTAACAGGCCCCACCATGCCGTATTGCAGTCTGGCAGTGATGTCGAGAGCACTGCCAGTGGCACTGCATTGAACGAAGTACTTTCGTAGAGCTGCCTGTGGTGGCAGCGGGACCTTGCCCCGCTTCTCCCTTAGCCGATGATTTTGGTGCACACCACTAGCACCAGTATATCTACCCATGATATCGATAATCAACCGTGCAGTGAACACATACTACTAGATCTACTCTCTAGCACAAAGTCCATTGTTTTCTGATCATTCGCCAGCAGTATCGCATACTCTGACCACAGTCTATACACATCATACGCTGACGAACGGCGCGCGTCACTACGAGGTGCACAGGGAGCCTGTGCAAGTAAAGAACGAGGGACGTACCTTCCATGTCGACCACCGCCCGACACTACGCTTCCGAGTCCACTGCTTCCCAGCCCGGGCGATGCGCCGCAGGTAGCGGTCACCTGGGTGCATCGAAGGAGGTCGAGTTGACGGCCTGCAGCGCGGCGAGCGGCGCGCCCGACAAGACCGACGGCTGTTTTAAATCTCATGATTACGACAGGGGGATTGAGTGCAGCCTACACACAAGCACAGACAGATCAGCACATCGCCAGGTTCACAAGAGATGCGTGCGCTACGCACCACCCGGCCGGGGAAGTTGTACCAATCGACTGCTTTGCCTTTTTCTCCAGAAAACTCTGGCCCCTGCATTGGTAACATGGACTCATACGTTCGGTCGCCTCTGGAAAGGTTGACAAGCAGCAAGGGCAGAAACGAGCGTGTCATCGCATCATTATGGATAGTTCTATCTTTTATACAGCTGTGTCCAAGACCCTAGACCCACAATCAACACGGGCAAGCCCGATGAGACCCACAAAGTAACTGCGCTACGTAGCGAATATCCCAATAATTCTAAACGGTGGGATATTGCGGTCGTCTTCCTCGCCCATGAGTTGGCATTCAACGAAATGCGGTCCACTCTCGACATAGTGGTCGATAATCTCCAGTCTGTTCAAGAAGTCAACTACCGGGACCTGACAGCAGGACCGAAACGTCACTCACGCTGGCGTTGGCTCCCCGACCTGGGCCGCGTTCTCTATTACGACCGCCCCGCCGTAGTTGTCGTCGACCCAGCACTCCACCGCGCTGCCGAGGCGGACGGCGCTTGTCGGCTCCTTGATGTAATACACGGCGACGTCGCCCGCTGCGACCTGGATACTCACGCGAAGCTTGCTCGTGGGGAGGGTCGTGTAGAAGTAGTGCGCGTGCGACGAGAGATCCGCGGAGCCGGCACGCGGGTGGAACGCGGCCCAGCCGGAGCCCGCGAAGAGCGCCTCGGGGAGCGGGTTGATGAGGTCGTTCGCGGAGACACAGTACGGGGCGACCTCGCGGAACGGGTGCGCGACGAGGTCCACCTGGGCGCGCCCGTCGCTGTCCTCAGGTACGGCACCTGCAGCACCCTTACGCTGCGCGACGCCGCCGAAGAGCCCGCGCGCGTCGGTAGGTTGCTTCGCGTTGCTGTCCGCGAAGATGGGCGTGGCGAGTGCGGGCAGCATTTCGTGCGACGAGCCTGTGATCGCGCCCCATGCAGCGCAAATTTGCGACTGGAAATAGGAGATAAGCGTGTCGGCGATCACTTCGTGGCCTGCGGGGCTGGAGAGAATCGGATCGGCGTAGTACTGATCTACCGAAGACGGGTTTGTCATGTAGTTGGGGTAAAGCAGCGGCTTGACACTGACAAGCTACGTGTCAGAAGCGCTATGAACGACCAGCAAATAGACAAACCTGATATGTGGTACATCATAAAACTGCGCGACTAGCGTGTGCCAATGGTCAGAGCTACCGAACCCACTGGTCAGTACTACCTGAGGGCTGAAATGTCCGAGGATCAGGACAGCTGGTTGATCCGGCCTGATGAGGATGGAGCGGATCAATAGCTCAAATTCGTCCATTGCTACTTGGTCACTGAAGGGGTGATCAATGATCCGTTCAGGCCCCGCGCAGGTAGCAAGACCACTCACTTTGCATCCGCTGCGTCTAACTCGACGATGACGAGATCTGTGACGTCGGGGATATGGTGGCCATTGCAGAACCCGAAGTAAGCGGAGTTGGTGCGCCGCATCGCGCCATTTGTGAGCTCAGAAGCGGGGTGAGGGAAGACTGTATTCCACCAGGCGAAGAATCTTGACGGATAGCATCGCGGGGATAATGGGTCGTCCCCGGCGCCGTGGCAGGCAGACACTGAGGACAGGCAAGCGGTCAGACCATGACGTCAATTTAGCAGAACGGAGGAAATCCAGATGGCTGTGGGCATGGTATACTACGGCCAGTCTGGTGTACTCCGCTTAAGCCCTCCGGCAGACAGCCACACGGGCTAGGTCCACTGAGGAGTATGATCAAAAGGACTTGTCGTGTTCGGAATCGTGCCGGAGGCGGCACCATCGCGGAGCAGCGAGCCATGGCAATTGTGAACGAGGACACTCACCAGATCCACCAATCACGCTGATAGTCACCGGAAGGCCCGAGAGCGCCTTGTTAATGACACGTTGTACCCGTGCGCCGCTCCCAAGATGGAACCTGGTTTTCGAGAGCGCAACCACATCGTATTTCGATGCAATCTCGTCTCCCGGCCCGAGTGCTGGACAGAACGCAAACGGCGACTCTCCCGTCTCGGAGATATTGAGATAGTTCTTGGGTCGCAAGTCTCCGCTAAGCAGTCGGTGTCGTGCAGTCGAGGTCTCGCCAGGCAAGATGGACCGCGTGAGCAGGATGAGGAAGACAAAGAGCGCGAGGATGAGCCATATTCGATTCGTGACGCCGAGGCTTTTCTGGTTGAGGCGTGAAGGTGCTTTTTCGTCGGAGCCCATGCGCGCAGGGGGCGAGATGTGAGCGTGAGCCTTACCGGAGCGCCGCTGCATGTGCGCGCGCCGACGCTGCCAGAGCGAGAAGCTTGGGGACAGGGACAGGGAAAGGGAGGGAGGCGAGGTGGTGGTCGGGAGGCAAGGGGTCGGGAGGCAAGGGGTCCGATGGCAAGGCCAGCGAACACCGACATGCCATCAGCCACAACCGTGCCTCCTCGGCGGCTGCACACGCTTGGCTCCTGCTTTCCTCCGCCCATCACCTCTCCTCGCTTGCCCCCGTAATCCCACGTCGCTCGTTGCCCCCCTTATACGAAAAGTAGCGTATGATCTGACGGCGCGTTATTGGGCAGCGATTCCATCCAGACCACCGCAACCGCGCGCTCCTGGGCCCTGGCGACCTCTCGGCGGCACTCTGGGACTACCATCGTCTTGACGTGTCCTATCTCTCCGTCCTCCTGCACGGCACTCTGTATTGCAACCCGAATTTTAGGGGTGCTTCCATAAGCGAGACGGGAGCTGCACCACCAAAATGCAGCCGAAGAGTAACAATCCCTTAAAGCGCCTACCCACATGGGTATCGCTATCCATTGGCATATTTGTGGGCCTTATGGTGGCGAGAGTGTTCACATCAGAGGTGAGTAATTGAGCCTACGTACCTGGGCCCTTGTGAGCAGAGCAGAGCGTCGTCACCTGTGATGCTGCACGGCGGAGGGTGGTACCGTGATAACACGCTTGGGGCGCACACTGGTCTCCTCACAAGTCCTTCGAGTGCCTCTCTCTTTGCTTGTTACTTACGACATTCAGCGCACACCGACACCATGGCGGGGAAGTCACAATCCTTCCCCCTACCACCCAACTCGCGCTCGCCAGCCCATCACCCTCCCGACACTCGAGCAGCGCTTCCGCGTGCTTGAACTACTCACTTCGCTTTCCCCTCACTACACACGGGAATGCACACGCAACGCACAGCCAATGTACAAGGAGCAGGCAGAAGAGCGATACTCTTCGCTCATCGGGCACGAATCCCCGGCCCGCTCATCCTGGCTTGATACCCTTGGGCTTGGCCTCGGCTCAGGCGCAGAAGGTGATTACCTCCCGCCAACGCACCGCGGGCTCAAGCCCGACGACCACAAGTACTTCTTTGCCATCAATCTCTACAACTCGTTCGACATCATCCCGGACCTCTTCGCGACGCTCTTCCGCGTCGCGGCCATCCTCGGCTACCACAACGTGTACGTCTCGATCTACGAGAACGGCTCGACGGACCAGACGAAGGCGCTCCTGCGCGTCTTCGACTCGCTCTGCCGCTCGGTCGGCCTGCGCGTGACGATCCGCACGTCGATGCGCACGCGCGGCGCGTTCAACCACCGCATCGAGTACCTCGCGGAGGTGCGCAACGCCGCGTTCGTGCCGCTGCACGAGCTGCGCGACGCGGAGAACGAGTACTTCGACAGCATCATCTTCATGAACGACGTCCTCCCCTGCCTGGACGACCTCCTCGAGCTCATCTGGCAGAGCCGCCGCAACAACGCGGGCATCACCTGCGCCGCGGACTACATGTACCACGAGGAGCTCGTGCGTGCCCTCCCTCTCCGCTGGCCGTGAGCACTGCGTACTGACTGTATGCCTTGTTCACTAGGGCCATCCCGTATTCTACGACAACTGGGTCGCGCGCGACATCAACGGAACCGCGCTCGAGAACGCTCCCTTCGAGGCGATCTTCCACCACGGCGCGTCGCAGGACCGCTTCCAGCGGCACCTGCCCATCCAGGTGCAATCCTGCTGGAACGGCATCGCGGTGCTCGACCCCGCGCCGTTCTATTCGCCGCCCCACGTGCGCTTCCGCATGGCGCGCATCGTCGACGGCGAGTGCTCCGCGAGCGAGTGCTCGCTCATCTGCAACGACTACTGGGAGGCGGGCTACGGCCGCATCCTCATGGTCCCCCGCGTCAAGCTCGCGTACGACTCGGTACGTGTCATGGCGCCCTTGTTTCACTGTTCCCGCCCTGTGGCGCACCTCGCTTGACGGTAGTTGATGCATTTTTTGACACAGAGGGTCTACGACATCATCCACCCCTCCCGCCGGAATCTCACTGCGATCCGGGGCTATGTCAGGCTCGGTGGGCTGCCCGACAACCCGCGCACGGACCCGCAAGACCGCGCGTGGTTCGGTCCCCACGACCGGCTCTTCACCGACGAGGAGAGCATCCCGCTCGACTTCGTTCCTGGCCCTGACTACGGTGCGTCGCCCTTGTATTTTTTGACCATCACGGCGAGCTGTCGAGGCTGATTGGCGTCTAACTTAGTGTGGTGTTGGGGGTGGGACGGCGCCGGAGACCTGGATGGCCCCGACGTGGACCCGATCTGGGAGCGCATGCCGAACAAGTCGACGAACCCGGACGTGGTCAGGATCCGGCACGACAGGAGCATGAACCTCGGGTACCCGTAGGCGGGGTTCAGAGACACTGTATGCCCGTTTGTAACCGTCATAGCTTTCACTGCTGTCATCCAATCTGTCTGGGCTCTTGGTGCATTGTACATACTCTTAGCATCTCATATTAGACTGCATGCCCTGGACACGTTGACCTACCCATGTCCATCAGTAGGATGATATGTGTACCCTGTACGAGAGCAGATGAAGGTGCGTTTTGAGCTCGACATAGCATAGGACAATAGTGCAGCGTGGTGCGTATGATGGTGCATGCATGTATGGCGGGCATGATGAGTGCGGCCTAGGCGACCAGAATCGACTGACCCAATCTCTCCCCTCTCCCCAGTCACCCAGAATAGAATACAAGGAGTTTACTCGGCGTCTACAACAACCGTCTCGAGACCCTGCGATGACACATCAGCAACCAGCAGTGTAGCATGGAGAGTGCAACGCACCTTGAAGGACTCTACCGGGACGAAGCTCGCGTATGTGTAGAGCTTCTCCTTTGCGTTCTCCTCGTCATTCCGCTTCCCTGTAGTAGCCAATCCTATCAGCCCATGCACCCTCCATATGCAAGGTAACGGTGCGCACGCTCAAGCTTGACACGGATCCGGTGCGGTGGCGACTTGATGCCGCGCTCCCAGAGCTGCTGGTTAAGACGGGGGTCGATGCGGACGTCTGCCGTGCCCATCGCCTTCTGTGCGAATGCGACGACAGACTTGACGGCATGGGGGGCGCGCTTCTTGAAGGAGCGGCCGTGGACGAGCTTGTGGAGGTGGATGGTGTACTCGCGCGTCACGACATCCTGGAGGGCCGAGCGCGTCTTGCCGGTCTAGTGCGAAGGGGCGGACGACCTGGTGAGACGGGGAAGATGAGCGCACCGGAGCCGCACGGGCGCACCTTTTTTGTGGAGGTCTTGGAAGGGGCCTGCAGAGAGGGGGAGGTGAGCTCAGCGTGCGGGTGAGTGTAGAGGACGGCACACCATTTCTTGAGGATGTCGGTGTCGGTGAGCGGGCGGTGGACTCGGCGTGAGCAGCGTGCAGCCACTTTGGCCGTGTTTGGGTGTGGTGGCGGAAGGAATAAGGTTGCAGTGGCTGGAGGTACTATACAGCTGGTCGGATCCCCTGACCAGTGACCTAGACCGGGGCTGATTAGCGCCAGACCCACGTGGACAGCCAGGCGTGCCGGATTAGGCAGGTGTTGTGGCGGGAGCACAATGCGCGCTCACTCGCCAGGCCGACAATGGACATCCCTTTCATTCTCCCGCCCGGCCCAGCCTTCGTCCTCCTCGCCGTGTGCTCCCATCGGCTCCCCCGCGCTGCCTGCGTTGTTTGTGCACACACGGCGGCACGACATCAGAACAATGGACACAAGGGACACCCGAAATACGTGAATGGTTGGGTAAGACCGCCCAGGAACGGCCGAGGAGGCGACCTGATCTGTGATCCATTCGGGTGAGTTGTTTGTCTCTCACCTGCCCACGCTGCAGGCCTTCTCAGGGCGGGCCCTCCGCATTCCCCGTTATAAAGCCTGGCTGCTCCCATCACAACCAACACCAACTCACCTCCGAGTCTCGTGTCTCTCGCGCCCGCCCTCGCTGCTGCGCCCGCCTTCGACCTTCCTGCACACAGCCGCCGTTCCTTCTCACCCACCTACCCCACAGACATCATGCGCTGCACCTTCGCTCTCACTGCCCTCCTCAGCGCCCTCGCCACCGTGCAGGCCTCCTACCTGTTGAAGCGGCAATTCCCCTGTGCGTACACTCATCATGACAGAGTCATGATCGTCCATCCCTGACCGGATCTGCTCCGCCCACAGCCTGCGCCTCGAGCTGCCTAGTGAACGCCGACTTCGGCAACTGCAACTCGACGGATGACACCTGCCTATGTAACTCGTCGACCTTCGTGAACAGCGTCACCAGCTGCATCGAGAGCTCGTGCTCGGGCAACGACCTCGAGACCGCCGAGGCCGACGCCCAGCAGCTCTGTCTCGCTGTCGTACGTCTGCTCCCACGTCTCTGCCAGGCGCACCCGGTTGTTAATTCGCGTTGTCCTCCCAGGGCGTGACGCTCACCAACAGCGCTAGCGCAACGGGGTCCTCTAGCCCCAGCAGCACCTCCTCGAGCGCGTGAGTATCATCTCTCCCGTCCATATGAGATCGAGCTCTGACCGTCTCCTCAGCACCGCCACTACCACAAAGACCAGCGGCGCACGGGCAAACAGCATGAACGCCCTCGCAGGCCTCGCTGCTGTCGGCGCCGTCGCCTTTGCGCTCTGAGCGACCCGGCCCTCACCCGCGCCGGTATCCAGGCACCGGCTTCGTGGACACCTAGATATCCTTCGCCTTCATACCACCCCGACCGACACGCGGGCATGCTGCTCGCCTGCCTTCGGTTTCACTTTGCACTGGCTGTGTCCAGTTGGTATCTTATTCATTGGTTATTCACGCGTCAATAGTTCTTGGGTTGCAATTGGAGGTCTCTGCTGTATTGTTGGCTCGCTGTCGCAATGGGGATCAAGATGTATCTATTGCTCGCACTGAGTCTTGGCCTGGAGGCTCGACTACAATGCTCGAGCGCAGAGGTGCAGAGGGCTATGGCAGTGATGCGGTGGGTTCTCCCTGTGTGGGGTCGAAAAACAAGGCACCGTTTCCCTTGGTGCGCCGCATAAAGCGGATGTGAGTCCTGCAAGTCGCACTTGGTATTACGGGCCCGGGGTTTGAGCATCGTCGATGCTCGCCAGCGTGGTTGCTTGTTCCTACAAATCAGAACATCAGGGCAGGTAATCCATCAGTGCTGTAACTGCTGTTGACTTTTGTGTATGGCTTCCAGATGGGCTTTGATAGTAAGTCAGTCCATCAGTGCACTGAGTCCTATGACCATCATTCTGTAGGTCTGACCCTGGGGGGCTCCTACCCGTGTGTGTTGTCGATGCGGTGTCACTGAAGGATCCCGGGTGTGGGTTCCTGGCCCCAGTAGAGCATTACTATGATTGATACCTCAAAGCTTACCCTATACGACTCTACGACACGCGACAAGCTTGCGTGATACTCCCGCTCTGTTAGTAGAGCCCTCCCCCCAGCATGAGTTGAAAGCTGACTTGCCAGTGAGCTACCACCGTATTGAACTTGAACGAGCTGCGCGGTGATAGTAACTACTCGTTCAGGGCGCCGCGCCTTGCATAGTTCGCTGGACCGCCCCCTCTCCTTAACGGGGTGTGCTGTTCCGCAGCCCTGGGCCCCTTAATCACACGACCAGCTGGACAACTCCCAGGAATAATTGACGCACTCAGCGCAGAGCCGGGCAGCGACGCACCGGACGCGTCTGTGGCTGAATCACGTGGGCGCGTGGCTCGCAGCACGACGAGATCTTGTTGCGAGGATCTATGGGCTCAAATCAGCCACTGCCCTTCAATCTTCCAACAATTCTGACCGTGCTGCGGCGTACAATCTTTTTCGTGAGCTAAACTCTCCCTCGTTTGTTTGTTACAATGACGCGCACCGCTGTACTGGCTAATGCCAAAATCTTGCGCGGCGGCAGCGGTAAGTCGACATAGCCCCGGCACCACATTTTCGGGACAAGCTGACGATGTTGATCTCGTCATATTACCCGGGGCAGGAGAGGGGACATAGCAGAGCGGCATGGTCTTGGCGATTGCCCGTCCATGTGACTACAAATAGAAGACAGCTGAGAGGCGACGTACGGGCCGGACGTTGAATCGGGTTGGACACCTTGAAATTGTGAAAGGACCAAGTCTACTTGTTGCAGAGTCACCTTCATGCTGTCACCAGGTGGACAATGCCGCGACCTCGACGATCCAATCCAGTAGATCTCCAGACCACCTCTGCGGCCGGACTTACTGAGGCATAGTGGTGCTATCTTCCTGTGCGTCTTTCTGACAGAGACAGTAGGCTCGAAACACCCAACCTCGCATAGAACACCCGGAGAAGCCAGCCACGGACTCTAGGATGTGCGATCGAAGTGGTTGCATCTGACGTCACCTCATGTCGTTGCATGGGCAGACTTAGACGCGACAAAGCCAAATGTCGACGGCATTGCGCGGGTGTCATGTGTCAATATGCCTATGTGCGAGCTTGTCTGGCAGCGACCACCGGATCGGACGCCTGTTCAACCCGCCTCGGGAGACATTCTGTCCCTGTGTCCAAGTCAGCACCCACGCCTACGGCAGCATATCAAGGCTGGTGACTTACCAATGGTGTTGTGCCGCAGAGCGGCAGACAGCCTCGCTCCATGTAAGGAATCACCAGACGGACGCCGGGCCAATCAGGATGCCCGTCCATTCTCAGGAAGAGCTGTCTCCGACCTTCGACGCCTCGACGTAGATACGCACCCAAGCTAGCATAGAACCTCAGGACGGCCGGTATCGTCTGCACTATCTGACTGGCACCTGCACGCAGGTGACCCCTGCATCCGAGGAGTCGGTACTCCGACGGCTCACAGGGACGTACTTCGAGATACGAGTGGTGCCCTATAAATGACCTCGTGAGGTGAGTGGTGCTGTGTGCAGTAGTATCTCAGTCGACTCACCAAAATGGCCCCTCCTCCCACAGCTACCGAGACTCAGACTCAGACAATCCCTGAGACGATCGCTTTCCAGCTGAGGGGTATCAGAGTCGCTGACCCAAGGCATCCCTCCCGCGCCTCCGTCCCCACGAAGGCCACACAAGACGACGAGCAAACACGCCTTGAGGCCATCAGTCACGGAGACATCGCCCTTCCACGTTAGTAACTGCTCGTCCGCTCGTATCATCCGACCCGTCTGACTTGCCACCACCACCCCCGCCTCCAGCACCGCCGACGTTCAGCTCGGTGCACGAAGAGCGCGCCTTCCAGACCGCCCACCTCGCCGCCGCCTTCCGCTCCTGGGCGCGCGAGGGCTACACCGAGGGCACCGCGGGGCACATCTCCGTGCGCGACGCGGAGATCCCGAACGCGATGTGGATCAACCCGCTCGCGGTGCACTTCGGGCTCCTCAAGGCGTCCGACATGGTGCTCGTCGACATGCACACGGGCAAGGTGCTCGGGGGCAACCGCGCGCGGCCCGTGAACCAGGCGGGCTTCCTCATCCACCGCGCGGTGCACCAGGCGCGCCCGGACATCCACGCCGTCGNCTACGGGAAGCACGTCGTGTACGACAACTACGGCGGCCTCGTGCTCGGCGACGAGGAGGGCCGCCGGATCGCCGCGGCGCTCGGTGACACGGCGAAGGCTGCGATCCTCATGAACCACGGCCTGCTGACGGTCGGGCGGTCGGTCGACGAGGCGGCGTACGTGTTCGGCCTGATGGAGCGCAGCTGCGACATCGAGCTGAAGGCGATGCTCGGCGAGCTGAGGGGCCTGACGGTGACGGAGATCACGGACGAGGAGGCCGCGTATGTCCACAAGACGTCCTCGGACCCCGGCGTGCTGTACTGGCAGTTCCAGCCGTACTACGACTTGGAGTACGAGTCTTGCAATGGCAAGTTCGATGACTTCAAGGGCCTGTAGGTGGGGTTGTCAAAAGCAGCGCATGGGAATGTAGCAGTATATACAGCCGCACCTGTCACAGTTTGGGTGAATGTATACATAGGGTCGGTTATGTTGATATCCCGTACGTGTATGCCGGATAAAAGCAGTCGACCCGCGAACGCGATCTTGAGTGTTTGACAGCTCCCCGGAACACCTGTGGCCAGATCCTGAGCTGAATGTATCGCGGAGGTAGTGGGAACGAACAAGACCTACAAGGTACATCATTCACATACTAGTAGATGGTGCCATCGAAGATGGATGGACGCCATGATTGTTCCGCGTCCTTATATGGTATTGCTAGCACCCAATCTTCATGGCGCGGTCGGTTTCGATGAAGCATTTGAATTGCAACGAACACAGCTGTCTTGTCGCAAGTCCGTCAACTGCGAATGGTACGGCTAGCCGAGCATCGGCAGTCAAGGGTAGGCTAAGCCATGGGGACTCGAGTAACGATGTCGGCCAATCGATGAAGGCATATTGTTGAAGATACCGAAGACCCTTCACCGACACGCCACACCGTCTGTCCAGCGCCACAGCTTCATCCCAGGCCTCCGAAATGTCACGTGTGTCCCGTCGTCGTCCTGCTGGCTCATCAGGCCACGATAGCCACGCGTCCATGCTAGAGGCTGCTAGACGTGTCTCGGGCACCGCGGAACCATACCGACGCACGGCCCAAACAGGGCAGCATGGAAACGCCGGTGACCTATAGCGCGCCCGCCGGACGCCAGACCGACAGCTGTGATCTTGAGCGTGGCGGTACCGTCACGCGAGTTCTAGGAGGAGCCGGCCGCGAACGTACCGTTCGCATCGTGGGGCTGTCCGCGCTGTTGCGTATGGTCAACGGGATTGGCGAGAAGAAGTGATTGTGAGCACAGGTATTACCATGATTGTAAGTCGCGTTGGCTGCATGTTGGATCGATGGCCAGGGATAGGTATGGAGACGAAGGCGGGGAGAGTGACCATCCTGTGCAGTCCGAGTCAACGTGCGAGTGGCGGGCAGCAGACGTAACATTGTTGAACACCCACGGCCCCGACGGTGCTGCTGTGCGGTACGTGGTAACGGCGTAGTCGGAATAGCGTCGTAACCATGTCTTGTAGAGGTTATGCCCAGCCCTGCGGCATGCACATTCTGCATAGCTCCGGGGCTGGGGGGTATATTAGCTGAACCTTTCAAGGGGTCCGTACCTCCACTTACCCTCTCTTCATCAACCCCCAGTACACCGCCGCCGCCCTGTCCTCCTTCCTACGCATCCTATCCCACACCTAGAGCCAGCATCTGAACACGTATTGACCATCGACATGATACACACGACACTCACCCTTTTCGTGCTCTGCGCCTGGTTCTCACTCTGTAATGCATTCGGCTTCCCAGGGGGGGAGAATGGCCACCACGTAGACTGCGGCATCCGGGAAATGCTGGTGAACACCGTCCCAGGTAAGTCCACGTCGGATGACGGCTTCCACGGGTCCGCTAACGCACGAGAGCAGTGTGCGCGGCCACCTGCTGGGAGACAGCAAACTACGGCAACTGCAGCATCGAGATCCCAGATGCGCGGTGCCTGTGCTCCGACAGGACATTCGCGGACAGCTTGTACGGCTGCATAGGCACGAGCTGTCCTATGGAGGACGCGCTCGAGTACTTGGTGATCGCGCGCGAAGCCTGCGAGAGCGTCGTGAGTGGTGCCTTGACTGAGAGTGAGAAGGAGACGATGGCTGACCTGTGGCGTTCGGTAATAGGGCGTGAACATCACACTGCCGTCATTCCTGGTGCAGGATTAGTTCGCGTAACTCGACGCTTTATGTAAGATGACTGGCGCGTACCTTGGCATGACTGCAGGGAAGGAGTCCGAGTAGCAGTCGAATTGACATATAATCTGTAGCACCCACTTACGACACTAACTTATTGCTAGTATATTCCGGCTAGAGCCCTCGTGTTACGGGCGATGCGGCAGCGTACGAGTATATACCAGGGTGGCATGAAATGCATGTTTCCTACCATGACATAGCGAAGTCTCTGGGTCGACCAGCCTTGAGGTGACTCGGAGTGGAGGTGGACCGGGGTTACTCTAGACTCAAATGTCGGGCATACGACCGCACAGAAATATGAGGGCAGTCTTCATTCAGTGATGGGGGTTGCTTTTCAACTTCAATGAGATCTAGATGAGCAGACTCGAAGCAGACTCCGAGTCTGGACTCGGTGTGGCAAGATGTGGATGGACCCTAACCAGCGAAGCGCCGTCAACACACACGGACACGTGCGCGGTCAAATCGTCCGCGTGGCGATTTCCTCTTCCTCCTCCTCCTCCTCCTCCTCCTCCTCCTGAACCTCATCGTCGAGACCAACCGCGAGCTCTCCCAGCCAAAAAACTCGCTTTTGTGTTGATACCGTCAACTCAACTCTCCACCTCCGACCCAAGGACTCTAGCCTCCGCTAGCCACCTCCTCGAGCGGACACGCGGTGTTAATGCTACGCAGGTGACACCTGGTGATCAATGGAAGTTGTCTTGAAGTCTCGTAGTGTGGACTTGAAATTGAAGTGCGGAACTCCATAAGTATGTCTGTGGCCGCGAGTGGTCCTCATCAATCTTCCCCGCTTGCCTGAAGATGATGTTTCAGGCTTTGGGATGCCGTTCTTCGAATCTAGCCAGATGTCCCTTGAAGCTGTGGCATAGACCGAACAAGATGTGGCCAGTTCAGCGGTGAAGCATGCCTTCCCGTAGGTCTCGATGCTGATGCGCCAATACTCATGAAGCTATGGCCGTTTCCCGCAGGATCCTAACAAATCGTCCAATGTGTCTCGCCCGTCTGTCGCGGCCACATCTCGATACCAATGTACGCCCCTATAAGAACCTCGCATATCGAGGCGTTCCGCCTCCCGACAACAGATTCGGACTTCTACCCTCCTCAGCGTCCATTACCCTGACTCTAACCTCACGCTCGCTTCCACTATGCGCTCCATGCTCGCCTTAATAGTGCTTGCTATCACCGTCACTACGGCATCCGCGCATCTCTTCGCGCGGCAAATTGGAGATGTCCCCGGTGCGTCCCAGCAGAGCTCCCCGTGGCCGCGCTTGCAATCTCTGACGTCCACCTTCCACCAGCATGCGCGGAGACCTGCATTCAAAGTACTAGCCCTGGGTCTTGCAGCGCGACCGACGAACGGTGTCTCTGCGCGAGTCTACCATACGTACACGCCGTCGAGTCCTGCATCGAGACCAGCTGCCCAACAACCCAGATTGGAGCCGCGGACAGCGCCCTCGCATCGATTTGCGCACAGGCGGTACGTGCGCTGCGTGCCGCCATTACAAGCACGCGTTCTCGCCCAGCTGACGCGTGCCGTTCTCTAGAGCACGAGCTCCCCAACCTCGACGCTGCCAGACACCACTGTGCCGCCCGCGCCGAGTACCACGACTGTGGTTGCATCGAGCTCCGCAGTCCCTGCGCCCTCCACCACCCCCTCGAGCTCGAGCAGCTCGAATGTAGTCAGCACCAGCGACTCGCTGCTGTCGTCCACGAGCAGTGTGGCCACGTCGGAGAGTACCGTTTCCAGTAGCTCGGAGGCGGTGAGCAGCAGCAGCAGCAGCAGCAGCAGCAGCGTGATTGTATCGTCCTCGACGAGGACCTCAAGCTTGACCCCGTCGTCGAGCCCATCGTCCAGTCATGCCTCTGTCACAGCGACGAGCACGCGTGCCTTGACGACCTCGACCGTCGCGTGAGTGCACTCCCTTCCTAAACGATATATATGTAGACACTCCGTGTGCTCACCTCTGGCCCTCCCAACAGTGTCCGGCCGACGTCGACGGATAATAGCGCCTCGTCTGTCTTCGTCGACGGCTTCGTCGCTCTTGCTGCCGTGGGCGGGGCCGTCATGGCTGCTCTCTGAGCGTGTCGTCCTTCGCGGCGCGCTTTGCTGAAATGGTGTATGGTTCACCTGGCTGGCTGGACTTCGAAGCGCATGCCGTCAGTGTTTGAGTGGGCGGTGTGGGCTCTGAAGTTCCCTATATATGAAGCGAGTGGCAGCATACGTGAGGTGACGCCGGTACTGACGAGGGACTTGTATGAGCGGTGGTGTGTCAAGTTCTGGAATGTGTTCTTTGAGCTTGTGTTCACCTCAGTTCAATATATCCTCATTGCAACTCACAGCGAGTGAGCCTGATTGCTCTTTCTGATCCCTTGTTCTTCGCTGATAGGTATGCTTCAGGACTAAGTCTAGCGCTCAAGTATACCCTTCTCGGGCGGACACGACATACGCGTGTCATCAGTCGTCGCAAGCTGACGAGGAGACTGAGGAGGACGAGTGTACACTTCGTTCAACGTCTGCCACAGGCCACGCAATTCCCGAAGATGTTCGACGAACACAGCTGCATCAACCTCGAACGGCGTTCTGATGCAAGGGTGTCAGTAAGTGATACTTCTCTGTTTCTGTTCCAAGTAGGTTTGATATGTTCAAGCCATTCATTTATCAGATTCAGCCTCCACTGGTATGTACATGAGCACCATCGACTGGTGATCTGTTACAGTGACTTGGAGAAGAGACTACGGCACACATTAAAGCCTCCGCCTCTCCAGGCACGAGTATGGAGGGTCAACTGAGCGTAGCTCGTAGCGATATTGCTTCTAGTTGCGGTCATACTCGAGTGGTTCTCGGTCGCCCGGTCATCATGATGAACTTCCGATGCGCGTCGCTCGAGAAGCCGGCTCAATGGCTCTTACAGCAGTTATGCCCACTCATATAGATGAATGCTAATCGCTCCCTGTCAAGGTGCTTTCACTCGCTCACACTCTGCTGCCGCATTGCGCCCTACACGTTCTTTTAGTATGCGTCCCCTGCGCGCCCTCGTGCCGCTCTCCGTCGTCCTGAGTGTGTCTCACGCGACCCTCCTCACGCGCCAAGACACTTCGGGGCTCTCTGGTGCGTCGCAGAGCCCTCAATGACCGAACAGCCCGTTTTTGACCCCCGCCCGCACCCCAGGTTGCGCAGAAAGCTGCACGGAAGGCGTCGATACCGGACGGTGCGACTCGGACGACAACGCTTGCTTGTGCGCGAACACAGACTGGGTCGAGAATGTCACGCTCTGCGTCTCCTTGAGCTGCTCGTCCCACGCCTTGTCAGAATTCACCAGTTTCTGCGCGCAGGCAGTGCGTGGAACCATTAGTGATATAGTGCTTTCCGACCAAGCTAAGGGCATACTTGATTTCTAGACTTCGCAGTCCGACGGTCCCACTTCCTCGACTAGCGGCGAACCGCCATCCACGACAAGCACCCAAAGCACAGCTTCGTCGGACCAGGATAAGACCATGCCCGGCGACAATGGCGGTTCTCCGCCCACTCCTTCTACGGGAGAGAGCGTCACAAGTACATCTATGTCAGGCACGTCCACTGTCTCTGTAACCTCTGGGA
Source organism: Fomitopsis pinicola (assembly GCA_001931775.1). Lineage (NCBI taxonomy): Eukaryota > Fungi > Basidiomycota > Agaricomycetes > Polyporales > Fomitopsidaceae > Fomitopsis > Fomitopsis pinicola. The sequence continues at coordinate 61,195 of MPVS01000051.1, forward strand.
CGGAGAGCAACGGCGTCACGTCTTCAACGTACGACCCCTCAGGGAGCCTCTCGAGTCGGTCTCAGTTGGTCCCGATGCACACCATCACCTCGACTGGGAATTCGAGCATCACATACATGCCTCAGGCCGCGCCCACCTATCCTACGTGAGTACCTCTACTGCACGATCGGCGGCCATCCGATCATGGACATCCGGTCGTTCACAGTGTTCCCCAAGCTTCGGCGGAAGCCGCCCTGTCGCGTGTTGTTGATGGCATCCTTGGGCTCGTCGCGGCCGGTGTCATCATGTTTTCTCTCTGACTCTGAGGACGGTCGTGCCCTACTTAGTACTGTATATTCGTGCTCGCTTTTGGTGGCCTGTCTCAGGAACCCATTTTGCGTCCATAATTTGAGGCGTATCATTTCATTTGGATGGGCATTGTTGATTGCGCCGGTCAATACGTGCGCAACATGGTGCTGAGACTGTTCAGCTACTTGGACAGCTCTGGCTGTTGTTGGGTATGACATGAGGTCCGAATTCGGTCCGTCATACATCTGCGATCGGTCTCCAGTCTGAACACCCGTGAGTGATCCTTATCTGCTCACCTTGACTTACTCATTGAAAGATATGCAAATGCTGTAGACAAGAGCGTCAACCGAGGGGGGAGCTCCCGTTCCCGCACAGAACATTGCGAGCGGTACCAGTGATTACGGTGCCTAGTGCGGCAGCGCATGCTCGGTACCCACATACGGTTTCAACAAAACTGGTCGTCGGCACCCTCCGCAACATCATGACGCACTCATCCGCGCAACTGCCTATGCGAGACGAACACCTCGAGCGGCGGTGTCCTGGCACGCATATAAGCAGGGCATGCACCAGTGAGGGGTCTCCACTGACAGCATACCTCACCTCGTATCCACTGTGCTCGAACAAAACCAAGTCCGACACTCCCGCTCCGCGTGCACCCCATCATGCACTTCGTATCTGCCCTTGTCCCAGTACTCGCAGCCAGCTTACGCCCCTCCGGCACATCCGCCAACGTCTGGAAGCGCCAAATCCCGGGCGTCGACGTCCCCCGTACGTTCAGGCCCCTCTCTTGCCGGGACAACGAGTCCGACCGCTGACAACGCTCCGTCCTACAGCCTGCGCGGCTCAATGCCTCACCGTTGCCAGCATGAGTCCCATGGTCTGCAGCGCGGGCAACGAGCAGTGCCTCTGCTCGAGCCCCGCGTACGTCGGCAGCGTCGAGTCCTGCATCGAGGGTAGCTGCACCATGAGCGACGTCAATGCCGCCCTTCAGGCCGTAGAGGAGCTTTGCGCCCAGGCGGTGAGCGCTCCGCTTGTTCTAGCGTGGTGCCCGCCCCCCACCGTATTGATGAGCCCGCTGGCAGGGCGTGTCAGTGACACTGGTCTCACTTGTAATGCCTATGAGCATTGCGACCACGATAGACCGACCGACCTACACGCCCTTGCCGCCTACCGCCGGTTCGGGGGGTCTCCCTGACTCGGCCCTCACCAGTCTTACGGGGGGAAACAGCATTACTGACACCTTGACTATGGTTATGCCCTCGGGCACCAGTACCCTCATTACGACGGAAGCCGGGGACAGCAGCGATGCGGCACCCCCGGCGGGCACCGCGAGCATGAGCACACTCAGCACGTCTAAGCAGTCCTCAGAGTCTACCACTGGTAGTGGCTCGCGCTCCGGGACGGAAGGCAGCAGCCATGCGTCGTCCGCAACCTCCGCGTGAGCACACTTTCTCCACGAGCCACGAGATTTGTACTGACCAATCGATCCTTGTGTTTCGTGTACCCCCAGGCCTGCAACATCGTCGACGAACAGCGGTACCTTCAGGTCGCGGGGTGTAGACCGCCTCGCAGTTGGCTTCGCCGCGGTGGGCGCTGGCATGCTCTTGCTCAGCCAAGTCTGAGAAAAAGGGCCTGCATCTGTCTGCTGCAACTGATGTCTGGTTATTCGGCCATTGTACGGGTGGGGCGACATGTGAGCGTGCACTTGTGTATTCTGTGGCGTTGTGGCCATGGGCAGTGTGGTTCCATGCATGTGCCGTCTGTCGAGAATACACATTTTTCTGCCACTGCCAAGGTTGTGTTAAGCTGTCCGCCCGTCTCCTGCGCGACTTCAGGTGCATCCATGAGCTGCGCTTGAGCGAGAGGCCCGGGTCCATAGGCACCACTGCCAGTGAATTGATCAGAGGCCCATATCGATACACTGGCGCGTACCTGGAGGAGGAGGAGGGAGGAGGAGATAGGTAGTTCGACTCCCGCCCGGGGTCACCGATCGTTCAGTTCCAGAGCCAAATGTCTCAGTTGGCCGCGTCCATCTCAGGTGCATAGGCCTCCTATGTAGCTGACCCATGCGGCTATGTGGGGGCTTCCTACTATGTAGCCGCAGAGCTAGGTGCCTTCGAACCTCGTCGTCGAGTCAGGTCATTTGGCGTGGATGTGGACAGCACAATGGAGGCGTGGGCATTTCGCACGCGCGATCGATACGCCTGCTATGTAACTGAGCCTGACCGAGATCTCCGTGCCCAACATGCATCGAAGAGAGCGTTCGACTTGCGCTGCACAATACTGGTCAGGGCTGGCAGTGAGTGATCCTTACTAACCTTGAGTCTGATTTATATGATACATCTATCAGGCCTCTGCCAGTGGGCGTGGTGCCTCAGCCATCCAATGATGGTCAAGGAGGCGGTGGTACGGGTGGATTGACGGACAGGCATCGCACAGATGGCCATTTGGAAGCCTTCATACTACAGATATTCCCTCCAGTAAAGGTACCCCACTTACGCACTGTTGAATTACTGCAGGACCATCCCTCGAGGGTACGCCAAGCGTGTACGCCGTTCATTCGGGTCGACGACGATCGTTGTATGTGGGAACCCACCTACTACTCCGACTCTTCAAACACAAAATGTAGGGGTATCACTCGTGTATGCTTCCTGGACCGTACTCTGTTGGTGCATCATGATGAACTGTCCATGCGGCATGGCCCGAGCGAGTGTCTCGGCCAGTAGCAGAAGTCAACTTCGGACACTCTTATAAGGGGGTCACACACCCGGGGTGTCCTGCACACCGGCAATCGACGCACGAACCCTTCCCCCCATACTTATACTCGCCAGAGCTCCCCCACACGAGACCGACCTCACTATCTTCCCACTCTCAACATGCGCTTCACATTCGCCGTCCTCGCGCTCGCCGCGACCCTCTCCGCCGCGTCCGCCAACGTCTGGAAGCGCCAAAGCCTCCCCAGTACGTCTCGTCCTCCCTCCCCCTGCTCTCCCTAACACGCCCACGCGTCCGACCGCTGACAACGCTCCCCCCTCCTACAGGCTGCGCCGAGAACTGCATCGGGAGCGCGGACACCGGGGGCTGCAACGCGAGCGACGAGCAGTGTCTCTGCTCGAGCTCCGCCTTCGTCGACAGCGTCGAGTCCTGCATCGAGAAGAGCTGCGACGCGAGCGACATCCAGACCTCTCTGGGGGCCGCCGAGGCGTTGTGCGCACAGGCCGTGAGTGTACCTCGCTCAGACGGGCTAATCACGAGCTGATCATGGTCTTCGCTTCCGCAATACCTAGGGCGTGACACTGAGCTTGACCGGGTCCCTCCCCTCCGCGACTGCATCGGGCAGCGGCGCCGCCTCCGCCTCGGGCTCCGCGAGTGCGGCTGCCAGCAGCGGTAGCCACGCCTCCTCCTCAACCTCTCCTGCGTGAGTGCATTTCTTCGGCCGCGGGGTCTCATCTTGAGCCGCCTGACGTTGGTTCTGCCAGCCCCGCAACAACGTCGACGAAGAGCGGCGCCTCGTCGGTGGCCGTGGATGGCTTCCTGGGCCTCGCCGCAGTTGGCGCCGCGATGTTCGCCGCGCTCTGAGCGCACTGAACCCTATTATGCCCACGGGTTCGCTGCCAGTGGTTGCATGGTTTGATGTTCTGCTCTGGTTGTTGGAACGCTATGAGAGCGCTCTACTGGACGGTGGCGTAGCAAAAGTAGGACGTGTGTATACGGACATACAGCTGCTGGCCCGCACTGTACGCCAGCGCCCTTGGTGACAATTATCTCTGAGTTGAACACAGGGTTGGGCCCTCCAATGATCTGAGAGCTGCATTGAGCGAGCGACATATGGATCAAGGAACGGCTGTCGTTCACAGTTCGATAGGGACGCTTCGGTCCAGTATCCGCCCGACAGAGGTTGAGGAGAGTTCACAAGCGTGTCGCAAGGTTTCGGCTAGGCTGCTCCGGGGTGCACTTCCTCGACACAGACACTGTTCGATAGATGGAATGAGTCGAGAGGCAAACGTCAAGAGCAAGCCACACGATGCTTGATAGCATTGACGTTCCCAGTCAGTCGTGGAAGTCGAATGCCCGTGAGGCGATGCCTCCGGTCCATCCCGCCTACCACACATCCAGTGTTCGCAGGTATACCCGACGCCACCGGGGCCACTCGGGCGACACACAGGCGGACACGGTGAAAGGGAGATAGATGGAGGTAGATAGTACAGTACAGTACGATAGGGTTCCATGAGCTAGCTACACACCGCGCAACAGACGGGCAGGACAGGCTGAATACACGACATGCCAGGGCGTATCGTCCGACGTGATCGAGGCGTAAAAGTGGTCATGGGAGCGCGAGATGGCACGAGAGAAGAGAACTCGAACGGAGAACAGAGAGGGCGAACAGGGACCTACGTGCCAGTGTCCATGGCCAGATGGAGATGCGGGAGGCACATCGACAGCGAGCAGCACGGGCGGAATCACATCTGCCACGGAGTGACACACACGCGGTTAGACGAACTCGCTCTGCTGCCGCCGCGCCCCGGGCTTGCCCGGCTCGTCAAAGTCCGCGAACGGGTCCTCCGGCTTCGCGCCGGTGCTGTACCCGCCGTACGTCGCGACGTCCTCCTCGCTGTACGTCGGCGGCTTCGCG